>JAJLRV010000143.1:0-73017 GCA_030567235.1 Hanseniaspora clermontiae | reverse complement strand
AATAAAAAAAAAAAGCCAAAAGGAACACATTAAGTCCGAAAACACTCATTACATTATTATTATCGTATCCAATCATCAATTACATCACTAAACTATTTCTACCATGTATATACAAAGATCATCTACATAAAAAAAAACAGAGAAGCCTTCCTATCTAGTCACCTATATTTTTTCCTCAATAATCACATCATCTTGTTCGTCATTCAATTTTTTATGTGTCAAAACATTTTCATTGGGCTTTTCTTTTGGCATCAATAAACTTCTTATGTTGTGGGATATGATATACAGTGGCAGTATTACAAATAATAATGCTATAAGAACAACAATAAGAACACCGAGAGCTCCGTTTTGCTTCACACCCTCATTGTCTCTAACTGCATATATGTAGTTTGCAAGCAACAGATTTATGTTATCTATGAACAGGTACTTGATGAGTAGTTGTAGTCTACTTGCGATGACATCTTTTTTTAGAAAAGTGTATGATTCAAAAGATTGGATACACACCCTCAACTCTAAACAATAATCTTCGAGGTATGGGATCTCGTGCTTGTCACAGTAATTATTTTTGTAATCTTTTAAGCATTTTTCGTATTTGAGTTTGTTTTCCACATTCAGATAGTGGAATCTTGTTGACAAATCTTCCTTGAACACATATTGGTATAAGAAGAAGCATAAGAAAAGCAGAACAGAAACAAATACAAACTTCCCTGTTATAGTAATCATGTGTGATATATGATTACTTGAATGTATATCAAATAAAAAGAGTATGGCTTTGCTACGGTTATCTCAAATATGAACATCGTTTCGTGTATCGTTTGGTGATTTTTTTTTTTTTGAGGGGGTCTTGGAAGAGTCTGCGCGCCCCTCCATTCACAAAACTTACCCGCACTCGACAAACATGTTTTCGTTAAACAGAGCCCTGCTGTGTTGTTCCAAAGCATATAAACCAAATATCTACTGATCAAAAAAAGAAAGAAACATCTGCCTTCTCACCTTTCAATAAAGCAGACATAGATTTATTATTTAGCAGAAATAGATCCGATACTTGCAAGTGTAATTTTTAGGTTTGGCGTCTACGATAAATTTCTACTTAAGGGAGAAAAAAGAAACTTAAAAAAAAAAAAAAAGGTTGACTTTCTCGTGTTGGTGTAAGAAGCAGAAAACACACTTGTTTTGGATATTTTCTTTGAGTAACTCATTATCTATTACCATAAACCACCATCGATATACATAAACATGTTTTCTATTGCTAAAAGACAATTCTCTACCACCCCAACTCCTAAGATAGCCAAGTTTTCTATCATTGGTAGAATTGGTGCTGATCCTACCAAGAACTACTACGGGGAAAATGTTGTTTACAAGTACTCCGTCGCCAGCAACTCTAAGCCAAGTTCCGGAATTACTGAATGGTTCAACATCACCAAGTTCTCCGAATCTGAAGGCTTTGAAAAAATTGCTAAAAAAGGTGCTTTGGTCCAAGTCGAAGGTGACCTATCTCAAAGCGTTTACATGAAGGACAACGTCCCAACCTATGGTTACAACTTCGTCCAAAAGTCTTTAAACATCATTTCTTTTGCTAAAACTGAAAAAGACATTGAAGGTCTTGAATATGACCACCCAACTGAATCTGAAGAAATCGTCAAGAACTTATAAATGTTAAAGGCTGATTAAATAGGAAAAAAAAAAAGAAAAGGAAAAAAAGAATAAACCCCTGAATATATTCAATGTTTTTATATTTATCTGGGGGGTTTGAAAAGCCGCCTTTGTTCTTTGTCTTTTAGATAACATTTACAGCAATTTGATTATTACATATTCAGAGAAGTGAAAAAAACAGAAAGAAAGATTTACGATATGAAGAGGTTATTTACCGTATGTATCTTTTGTATATAATAGATAACATTGAATCTCAATTTTTATGACAATTTATTCTTATTTTTGCCGCTTCATTTCTATAAATACTTCAATGCATTTGCAGTGAGATAAATATGCTTTGGAAAAAGTTGTTCAAAGTTCGATCATACAATCTTAGTTACGTGTCACCCCACTAACCCCGCTAACTTTAACTAATTGGTCTTTCAAGTGTTTCTGGCCACGAAAAAAACAACAAAAAAACGTGCATATACCAACAGTTATTTCTTTTCAATTGTTTTTTTTGTTTTTCGCGAATGTTAAATATGAAAAGCTGGATCTTTTGTGTATTTTTACAGATCATCTTTGTACATCTAAAACCCAAACAACCAAACAAACAATTGCTGTACTGCTCTGAATAATTTGTATTGATTATTTACTGTAGCATTGTATTACAATTTTTTTTTTAATTTTAAAAAAACAGATAAACACAATCAAATAGTTAGGTCATTACCAACCCATACAGTACATAACAGTTCTTTTTTGTATTGTATAAGGAAAAACAAGGGAAGTTGATGCTTTCATAACATAAAATAATGCCTAAAAATAAACAAGATAAAAGCCAAGATAGCTTGTCATGCTCTCCACATAAAAAAACACCTATAAGTAGCAACAAGCTGCAGTTTGAAGGGTCTTTAGACTTTTCAAAGGAGAATATTGAATTAGCAAGCAATGCAGATAATAATTTAAGCCTTGGAATCAAAACCCCATTTCAGCTAACCCCAATGGACTTTGATAGTCTTAAGAAATTTCATGATACAGAATCTACCATGTCCTTGAACAGGGCACATCAAAAATTTATGTTAAGTCCAAGTGTTCAAGAATCACCGTATACAATGTTTGATAGCATAAACTCTTCATATCCAAAACTAACAATGCCGCAAGCAGAAAAGCGATCTAAACGTCATTTTTATGAGAGCTTTGTGGATTCAAACAACTCTGAAGCACCAAATGACAACAGTACATACACTTCACAATACATGCATGAGTTTGGGTTATCTCTTCAACAGCCAATTGAGAATGCATCTTTTGTAAACAAAATAGGAAAAAACAAAATAGGTTTAACAAGAAGTGCTGGTCATTTAAATTTGTCTTTGAATAGCAAGGGCCATAACAAAAAGTCCTTTTTAGATGAAATACCAAATACCCATCAAGCTGCCACATATGCAAATGAAAGTTTGAGAGCCTCTTCTCAAATTTCCGTGGACTCTAAAACAACAGCTACACTGCAAAGCAGCTTTCATCATACATTCGACCCTAATGAAAAATACAATCAAAGTGGATCACCGAAATCAATCTTATTAAGAAAACACAACAAAAAGAATCTAACGCTGAATTTGACTTCTGAACAACCCATTGTTACCAATAATATTTCTGATGATTCTGCAAACACTGAGCAATCCATTTTTTCTTTCAAGAATCCTTGGAACCCGAATCTTAACTCTGCAAAATCTGAGGTGTCTCCACTACCAACAAATGACACCCAATGGTCGCATCCAACTTATATGGATTATAATTTAAATTCAGCAACAGATAGCATTTATAATTCCGGGCTGGATCAAGCCACTCTCCACAACAGTACCGGTGCTCTTGAAGAGGGCTCCATAACCAAAATAAGAAAAATATATAACCCAAGCACAGGAAGCCAGGTAAGTAATCCGTCATTCATTGATGCGAAGCCTGATCCATCTATTTTTGAAACAAATAGACTGGTGTCAAAGTTTCAAATGAAGACGTCGACAAATCAACAAAAAACAGGCACACTTTTAGGATCTCAAGTACTTGGCGATAGCTTTAGCCATAACAGCAACAGAAACTCAGCAAACAACTCTTCCATTGTACCAGATACACCTGTCAAAAAGCCGTTATTTTTTCAGTTTGATAAGAGTAACTTCTCAACTGAAGCAGCCATAGTCGAGGAGGAAAACGACTCAGATAATATGCTTGATGATGAACAATCAGGAGACTACGACATGATGGATGACGTTTTTGACATACAAAGCAACTCACTGAAGCTGTCTCTCCATCAGCCTGATCTGAAGGGAGGAAATTCTCAAGATGTGTTCAAAAGATCTCCAACTCACTTGAACAATCACTATAAGAATTTGAGAGGGGGTTCCTCTACCGGCAAGAAAGATAAAGTATATCACAAACAAAATAATTCTGTAACAACGATAACAACCATAAGCTCCAATTTGAGTTTTGGAAACTCTGTTGATTCTCAGCACGGATCTGCTAGACAGTCGATGATATTAGGAAGCAATTTGAACTCTAGCTTGCAAAAACTAACGGATGACCTGTACGGAGGGCCTTCTGAGAGTAACATGCATGAAGAAGAAACACCTACTAAGAACAGATACAGCTTTTTGATATCAGAAAAAGCCATTGGGGCAAACAAGAACCAGTTCCTTACTCCTCAGAAACATGAAAAAATGGATCTACTGAAGTCTTTAAAGAAACCTAAAACATCTTTACAGGGGCCATTAGATCTGGAGTACAAAACAGTCATAACTCCTTCTAACAAGTTCATCTCACCTGATGGAAAGCATCAAACTTCCATTTTGAACAAGAACAACGAAGATGATGTCCACTATGCTTATTTAGTTACGAAATTTTCCAAAGTCGAAGAAGTTCACAATGCGGGGGCCTTTGCCAAGGTCTTTAAGGTGGAGAAGAACATATCAAATTCCAAGTCTTTAGAAAGCCGAAAGAAATGCAAAGATGTGTTTGCAGTGAAGTGCATGTATGCTTATAACAACAAGGGAAATTACTTGAATGTTTTGAATGAGATACACATTCTGCAAACAATCTCTAAAGGCAGAGATGAATATAAAAATAACTACAAGAACAGCTTAAAAGCAGACACGCACTACGGGAATGAGCCTATTCTCTACGAGCAATACAACAAAAGAAGAACAATTTTCAAGAAGAACGATTTTGAGATAGACGAATCCTCTTTTGTTTTTGATTTTATTACTAGTTGGAAGCATGAGAATGGTTACTACATAATATCGGATTATTATGAAAACGGAACATTAAACGATTTTATACAGGGCCAAATCAAGAACAAGGACTTCAAGTTTGATGACTTCAGAATTTGGAAAATCATTGTTGAAGTTTGCCATGGGTTGAACTTTATCCACAGACACTGCAGCATTGCACATCTGGATCTCAAGCCATCAAACATCTTTGTTACCTTTGAGGGGTCTTTAAAAATAGGTGATTTTGGGCTGAGCACCAAGCTTCCTTTAAAGGGACAACATTTTGAAAACGAAGGTGACAGAGAGTACATAGCGCCTGAAATCATAAGACATAGCATCTACGACTTCAGAGCGGATATATTTTCCTTGGGATTGATAGTCATTGAACTTGCTTGCAATGTCGTTTTGCCAGACAATGGAAAGGCATGGCAGCGACTAAGATCAGGGAACATCTCTGATCTGGGGAGAATATCATCCACTGAAATAAACAAGTTTTTGAATGACTCGAATGAAAACTATTTCTCCAACAGCAATAACTTGAGTGATTCAAAAATGACTGCTTTGTTATCTGCGTCCAATTTCATAGGAGCAACGAAGCTTGATGAAATAGAAAGAAACACTGGGAAGATAATACCAGCTTGGGTGCCCAAGTTTATGATAGATGGAGTGAGCTTAGAAAAAGTAGTTAGGTGGATGATTGAGCCTGATTACACCCAAAGACCGACTGCCCAGGACATACTGTTTACTGATGAGTGTGAGTATGTTGGAAAAGTCATGCAATCTGGGAGTTTAGTATTTGAAGGTGAATTTGGGCCAAAAATAGAGTTATTTTAAACTGTATATACACTATAGCATTTTAACAAGAATTGATTAAACCTGTTTGGACTTGCAAAAGCAAAAAAAAAATAGAAAAAAAAAAGCAATTGGTTGGTTTCCCAAAAAGGAAATATTTGGCAGGAAGCAAACACCTAAAAAAAAGTAAAATAACCTACACTGGAGTTTCTACAAAAAAAAAAAAAACATATGCCTATATAAGCAAATGGCAGCACTGTGAGGTTTGCATAGAAAATACACTGTAAAAATCCCCAAGTACCTCCAGTACAAAGTCAAGTGACACATTATTTGTTGTATGCTATCAAAGGATTGATTGTTAACAAATGATCACATGGCTTTAAAAAAAACAATATAAAACACCTTGAAGGTAATTTCAAACATGATGAATATTTATTTGGAATACCAATAAAATGCTAGATAGTAACTGATATCCAATTGACGATAGTATTCTTTTTTTATCCTGACATTTGACAATTACCCTCAACATGGTTTATAGATGTAAAAGACCCCAATTTCAGATGAAGTTGTGATTTTTTACACCGAACTTTGTATATATGTCAAAAATACATTCATAATGTTTTATTTATTTATTTCGTAAGATTTTCTATTTGCTTTTTTTTTTTGGTTCATAAACATATATACTTGTATATAATGAAATAAGTTATCCTTTTTTAAAAACAGACATATGCTTCTTACAAGCTTTAACTCATATGTGTTGAATAGCTAAAGTATGATTTTAACTATTTGAATTCTTTGATTTAGAACATGATATATCACCTAATATCTTGTGTGTAAGTATTATTTGTAGTAACACTGCGGGAACGAGCCTACAGGTTATGTAATTGTAATTTTGTTAAAAAAATGTGTAATAATTTCTTGCAATCCAAAATAACTTAGATGTTCAATTTTGTTCTTCTCCAGTGTCTTCTCTTAGCGTTGTATCTGATAGTGTTGTCAGTTTTTAATCTGATCCATTGAGGTAATGGTCTGTTTTGACCAGCAGCCTTAGCTAATTTTTGCTTGATTCTGAAACTCTTTTTAGCCTATTTGGAAATGTAATTTTTGTGAAAATAATAATATTGGGATAGTTGTTAGTAAAACAGGTTATTCATGCTGTTGGTTTTTAAATACATGCTGGTAAAACATTTCTTGCATCATAATTCAAAGACATCGTGTCTGTTTTGTTTTCGTCTTTCTTGCAAAAGTCAAGTCTTAGTTGAGTTGTTGTCCATTTTTTAATATGTGCTGAGAGGTAAAAAGACTGTTTTCTGTTTAGGTTGTTCAACTATAAAATGATTCTAATGCGTTTCTTCATTCTTTTATAAACATTCAAGAACTTCACTCATTAGTTCCGTACAAATGGCATTTGATACCATACAAAAGGTATTATCAGTTCTCTTGTTTTCAGTTGCGTGTTCAGCTTGGTTGTTTTAATTAATCATTTATGAAACAATATTTGTGCTCTGTACCTTCATCGTCTTTTGATGTTCTCTGTGTACTCATTTGGGTTGGTCATTAACAGTTCTATTATTGAATTTTGATGCATTAATGTGTGATGTATTTGTGTACCAATTGGTTTGGTTTGATTGGGAAGGGGTAAATGTACATACAGCCATTGTTAACTATATAATTTTCAGTGGTTTTTGAAGTTTATTTCAATCTTTCTCTTTCCAAATGCTGTTTAATAATAACATATAGCAAATACCAAAGAGGAAAATGGATAATAAGAAGCTGTGCAAAAAGAAGAAGAAAGAATCTTGCAAAGGAAATTCACCTAGCCAAAGAAAAATTCTGCTGTGAACCTAACCAAAAAAATGCCAGCAGAAAAAAAAAAAAAAGTGTCCTAAGGTGTATTCCCACTTTTGCCTAACTCAGTAATTTCTCTAAACAAAAAAAAGAAAAACAGAACAAAGTGGCCGTTGCTGCCCTACTCGCTTTGAGAAAAAAAAAGCAAAAAAAAATCTAATATGAATTTTTTTTAATACTTTTTATCACAATGTTCAGTTTTTTGCTCAATAATTTCCTAAACAGGTAATAACATCTTGTCTTTTTTCTGATTTCAAAAAATAGACAGACAAATTTAAAAAAGTGCTCTGCCTAAAGTTTTTATTTCGGACATAACATTTATATATTTTTGGTGTATATGAATGTTATATTGCTGTTTTTGTTTTATTTTTTTTATTTTGGCTATAACAAACATTTGGTTTACACTAATTTCACACTTGAACATTTTTTACTGTATTGGTATTTTTTTTTTTATTTGTCAAAAAGTTTCATTTGCTAATCACAAGTTTTCAACAATCAGAAGACAGTAAAAGAAAAAAGAAAAAACCTAAAACCATACTCAAGTTTATAATTTAAAAGATGACCAGAGCTTCCGTTTTAGCCGATGCCTTAAATGCTATCAACAACGCCGAAAAGACCGGTAAGAGACAAGTCTTAATCAGACCATCTTCCAAGGTTATCATCAAGTTCTTGCAAGTTATGCAAAAACACGGTTACATTGGTGAATTCGAATACATCGATGACCACAGATCTGGTAAGATCGTCGTTCAATTGAACGGTAGATTAAACAAGTGTGGTGTTATCTCCCCAAGATTCAACGTCAAGATCTCTGATGTTGAAAAGTGGACTGACAACTTGTTACCAGCCAGACAATTCGGTTACGTTATCTTAACCACTTCTGCTGGTATCATGGACCACGAAGAAGCCAGAAGAAAACACGTTTCTGGTAAGATTTTAGGTTTCGTTTACTAATTGCACTTCAATCATGCCTATAAAGCATAATTACAAGTTCATTTAAAAATAAAATCTTAACAACACAAAAGAAAGCTATTGTTAATCTAGTTTGAAAGAATTATATTTTCTTTTAGGTTTGTTATGTACATAAAGAAACCAAGAGGAAAGAAAAGCTTTGCATATAGCCTATTTGGGTTGTGTACTATACCTGTATTGATTGGAATTTGAATGAAATTTGATTGAAATTTATCTCAATAGAGAATAGATGTCAGACATTTGTGGAGCTTTTTTTCTGTATTATTTCTTTTTAGCTTATTTCTATAGCTTTCATTGTGGAAACAGAAGCACTTAATGCCTCATGCAATAGCACGTCATAAGCAATTTACGATGTGATATTGCTTTTCAACTCATCTTTTAATCATCAGAGTTTATGCGAACAAGAGTACCATTGCATTTTTTTGCAATCTACTTTTATATATCTAACATAACTTTATAGACACACAGGTGTTTTTGAAATTTTTTTGAAATACTTTTTACTTCTTTTTGTTTTTGATAAAGGCATGATTGGAGTTTTTGAACTAAGCAACTTAGAATGAAGTCAAATTAACTAGTGAAAGAGCTTTGCCATTGAACTACGCGTTATTGAAATAAAGCTATAAAAAATAGGTTTAAGCTATATAATAGTTTGCTCAAAATGTTTAGTTAATGAAAACAATTTATATAATCAAAAAAGATAGATAGTGAGTTAATTCCGATATTAAGCGGTACTTAGTAACAGTTGAATAACATTACCATAAATACAGCTGTAAATATTTTTTCGTAAAGTAACGAAGATTATAATCTTCTACCTCTTCTACCACCTTTCTTTCTGGTGGAATCAGATGGAATTGGAGTAACATCTTCAATTCTACCGATTCTTAGACCAGATCTGGCTAAAGCTCTGATGGCAGATTGACCACCTGGACCTGGAGCCTTGGATCTAGTACCACCGGTACCTCTGACCTTGATGTGGACAGCGGTGATACCGACTTCCTTAGCTCTGACAGCAGCATCTTGGGCAGCTAACATGGCAGCGTATGGGGTGGATTCATCTCTATCAGCCTTAACCTTCATACCACCAGTAACTCTGGCGATAGTTTCCTTACCGGATAAATCGGTAATGTGGACGAAGGTATCGTTAGAAGAGGCAAAAATTCTGGCAACACCGAAAACTTGAGAGTTGTAGCTTTCCTTAACTGTTTAAAAATGTAAGAGTGATTAAGATTCGTATAATTGTTAGTAACTTATGTTTTTTAAACAAATTGATTAATAAAAAAAAAGGAATAAAAAATAGCTTTGAAACACTTTTTTTTATTATTTTTACGAAAAGAAAGACAAAGAATATTGAATACAAAACTAAATAGAAGAAATCAATAAGTACTATCATTATTCTAAAAACGACTTCCAAATTCATTTTGATTAAACACGAATGAATTAGGGATCCGAAGTCATAACTGCTCCTCAAAAAAGACCATAAAAAATCCACATTTAAATGATAATACCTAGTAGAACAATTCGAAAAAAGCTAAACCATGAACAGATATCCTTTCGGGACATCCACAATGCAATACTTTCTCAAAGCAACCTCAGGTATGAGTGACTGGATCAGAATCACCACTGAAGACTGTCTTTTATAATACATCAGCATAACAACAAAGTTTACTGGAAAATTATTCTAGACCTGTCTTACTATACTTGAAGAAACCTTATACAAGAAGCTCGCATGTTCTGTTTTGTTTTTTTTATAAGTGAATTGTCACTAGGCAGAAAATTAAATGTGTATACTGATTTTTGTAATGATTGGTCCATTGATGAAGCAATTTGTTTGTTGGAAAGACAAATGATAAAATATCATATTAGTTACTACTATATGAGTGTATAAAATAATCAATGCTAACTTTTCTGGCTTTAGCTAGGAGATCACCCCTTAAACATACCGTTAGACATTTTGATTCTGGTTTTTATTCTGTTTCTCTTAATAATTAATAAAACTATAATTTATGTATAACATTAAGTTAACATTAATTTAGTAAAATCGAGTTTAAGAAAGTTCAAAAGAGAGAAAGAAGGAACAAAAAAAAAGAAACAATTTAAAATTTTTTTTGAGTGAGGAATGAAAGTCTGAGTGTTGGTTTGGATTTTGAGATTTGTTTAAATGGAAAATGGGGTTTTCTTTCTTTTGGAAAAAAAAAATAATTATTGCTTTCCTATTTGGGACACCATGTTTTTTTTTTTGTAACATATATTTTGTACTGTTGCCAGGATGATATGTGTTGTTGCTTTTTTATATGTTGTGTTCGAAAATACTATAATTTTGCCCCCATTTCTGCTTATTTAAGCTTCTCATTGCATTTTACTTCTACAGGTACTTTATTTTCAAGTCTATTTTTTTTGAATTCAAAAAATGAATATAATAATAGTAAAAACCGTACTAAAATTCAGAACGAGTATTATTGTAGTACTGTTATCTTGCTTTCTCTAACGAGATTGCTTAGTTTTTTTCGTGGTATTGGTACCCTACAACTCAGTTCGAGATTAATCATTTTTGGTTGTTTAGATTCTTCCTTGCTTCGGTAAGGTGCTTCTTTACAATGTAGTTAGTGCAGTAATTTTTATTAAATCTATCGGTGTTTATTTATTTTCCTGGCTTAACTCGACATTTTATCATCCGTATGTCTTATCATTAGTGTATTGTGATATCTTATTTTATCTGTTTATAAATGATGTTTATTGACGTTATCAGTTTTCTTAAAATCCACCATCCACTCACTTGGTAGCGCCATTTATTAACAATTTGTTGATCCCTAAGGACCAAAAAAAAAAAAAAAAGAACCTACCTTGTTTAAAGGTGTTGTACACATTTGAAAAGTGTTTCAACACAAATCATGATCGTAATAAACCGTATAACATACAGCATGATTTTCAATTTTAAAATCTGTACAGTTTTATATGCTCTTATAGGGTTATTCTTTGTTAATGCTGAAATTGTAAGCATTGATGGGTTAGTTGATTTATCAATAATCGACATCCTAAACAATCAAACTTCAAAATCTAATAGACTTCAAAACACCAGATCCATATTACAAAGCATTGAGCTAGAATTGAATCCTGTTTATCCTTATGATAGAGCTTCCAGTGAAACAGCTAATAAAGTATACTTCACCCTAAAAGAAAAACTTGCCAACGCAGAAGGGGCCTTTTCATTTAAAGATATCCCACTAAACTCAGATACCAACGTTTCTTACTACAACATCAAGGCCAGCTCATCATATTTGAACTTTTCTCCAAACAGAGTACTGGTCACAATCCCTCATGATGCCACACAAAACATCACATACCAAGTTAACGTCATAGGCAAAGACAACTTTGCCACACCAGACATTTTACACCCTGAAACGCTTCCTCACATGAGGGCATTGGTTATCAAACCTCATAAAGAACAACCTGTCAGAGAATATGTTACCAACAAAACTGAAGGTATCTTACAAAGTGGCTTCATCGGAGACATATTAGCTTCTAAATGGAAGACTGCTGGTATCGTTACCGCTTTGTTCATGATGATATTCCCTTACATTCTGGAATTCATGGATCCTGAGGCTGCTGCTGAAATGAAGGCTAGAAAGAAAGCAGGCAAGTAGTTACTCTTAGTTGTGATATATACAAATACGATAATGTTTTTCTTTTCTTTTGACCACTATTATGTGACACTGAACTTTTTTTTCTCTTTCTCGATAAGCGCGTTTATCCCAACCCTTTAACTCTTTTTTTTTTTTTTAAGTTATCTATTGCAAACACTGTCTAGATAACCAACAAAAACATATCATATCATAGGATTATAACCTTAATAAACATTGATGGAAAATTGCTACAACCTTCTATTTAACAGCATCTTTGCTTTCAAGGATGACTGTATCTTGCCCCAAACTTTCCAAGAGGTCATCACAAAAAATATAGAATCTTACCTAGATGATAACACCGAAAACTCTGAACTTAACGTCAATATTTTTAATCACATCATGGACCCTTTGACAGTTGATTGGGAAAAAATATGCCTAAAGAAAAGAGATTCCAATTTGGCCATGAATAGAGAACAAATAGACTTACTTGTAAAGGACGAGTCAATGCTATTCTTTATTAACGGGATGATTGAGTTTTCTCTTGGCAATCAGTTAGTTCTACGTCTTTCTATATTGTACGATGCTTATGGATCTTTGAAAGAGTATTTGAACAAGTCAACAGCATTATATATAAAACACAAATATGCTTATAGACTTTTGAAAAACCTTGTAAAGTATGGAGATCAGCTCTTTAATAAACAATTTAGCTACAAAGATATAGATCTGGTTGATATGAAGGTATTTTTGGACCTGAACCATGATTTTGACCAACAAGAAAACCATGATTTTGTTTTACTAAAGAATTCACAGCTGCTTGCAGAAGTTGGTAACAATTTCAAGTCCTTGAAGTTTCAGCTCCAGTTCCCTTTGTTTAACCAAAGTGATTACATTAATGTACTCACTATCAATAGTCCAATATCAATTCTACAAGTTATGACATGCTTACATGGTATAAAGATATTACAAACAGAAGCAGGTCATTTTGACTCTGTTGAAGTCTATAATCAAGAGTTTCTTTTTGATACTTCTAAAATTTATACATTTGCAATCGAACAGAAAGATGACATGGTTAAACTCTTTATGGAAGAAGTCCCCATGAGTTTCTGTTTTTATAAAGAACATATGGAACAGGTGCATTTAGGAAAAGAAAAAACAAAAAACACATTCATAAAATGCTTCAGTATAATAAGATCAACGAGAGTTTCAACCGACGAGAAAAACTTACTGCATTGGAACATGTATGAAGAACTAACTGATGATAGTTTTTCGAAATCAACATCTATCTTAAAGTGCACTAAAAATCAGCATCTAAAAAGAATATACCAACATTGTGATATTTTCAAAAAGCTTATTAATTTTGCAAATAGTGCATCATCTGATCTTTTCTTTGCAGACATTTATAAGGACCTACTTAATAACAGAGAGTTGATATGCTCTTATCATGTTGGAAAAGACTCCCATTTGATGAAAACTTATATCAACACGATATTTTTGATGATTAATGAAAAAATTAATAGATATGATGACGCTGCCAGCGTGTTCAAGTTTCTGCTCGATTGCTTGCCGATTACATCAAAAGACAAAAATGATTTAATTTTTTTGAAACAATGTTTTATTTGCATAACCAAATGGTCAGAGATTGATGAATCCTACTTCATCGCTTTATTGCATATAGTTTTTGACTCTTCAGCCAATGAAGCAAAGCAATTTAAATTCAATGTAGTGGAGTGGATTGAAACCAACATAAAAATGTTTGATGATTTTTTAAACGCAATATCAAAGCGCAAAGAAAGCTCTTTTAAATTAAAAAAGGTATTATCAGCCACACTACAAAATATTGTTAATAGTATTTTATTCTCCAAGAGTACTAACTTATTGGTTCACATGATGCAGAAATGTGTATATTACATGGAAACTGGAACCGAAGAAGGGCACTTTTTTTCAGCCTTATTGCTTGATTCCATAACAAAAGCAATTAACCATAGTGATAAACAACATCTTTGCACAATATTTAGTCCAGTTGTTGTTGATATAGCGTTTTTATTGATTAACATTTCATCAATGAAGGAAACTGATGATAACTCGGTGCTGTTGTTTGAAAAAAGTCTTTTACTATATTGTGTCGTAGTCAAAAGCAGTCCAGAAATTCATGCTCAATTTAAAGTGAATGGTCCTTTAAAGCTTTTAGGTAAAGCCCATCAATTAAGCGAAAAGAAAAATTTCAGCTTTTTGAATTCCTTTTGCAAAGTTATATGCTTTTCTTCTTTTGGCTTCAAAAAGAATGAACACTTGTTTTTAGATTACAACTTAATGTCTGAGGGGGATGTATCTGTTTTCAAGTCTTTTGAGAAAGAATACACAGAATTTCACTTGTTGCTACTTAAAATTTTTACTATTTCAGATCCAACAAAATTACCTTTCTTCTCTAGATATCTAGAGTTATTGGGAAGCTTAGTAGAAACGGAAAAATACAGAAAACACATATTCGATAATGAATGTAGAGTGATAGTCAGTTTAATAACAATAGCTATGTTTGACGAAAACCAGATTACCAATAAGACTATAGAGCTTTTAATCAAGTTATTCAAACTTTCCATGATATACCTACCAAATGATACATTCAGTAAAATAAACGTAGTAATGAATAGTGAAAACTACGAAAACAGCCAAAGAAATTTTGCAGGAGCTTACAAAAAGTGGGTTGTTTTGAATGTTATTCCGCGCTTGTTGGAAGAATTGGAAGATGTTCACTCTACATTACTTACGGAAAATAACACATATCATGAGAACTTTGAAACACTTTTGCACTTCATAGGCACATTGTTTACTGTATATGAAATGGGGGAAAAGGCATTGTTTAATCTTTCCCAATCGGTATTTGCCTTATTGAACGTTGCTCCTAAAAACAAATATCAAGCTCTTACAGCCAAGCTGCTATCTGTAATCTGCAGCCACAATAATATCAAAAATGATGAAGTGGCTAGGCTAGTAATATTCCATCAGCACATCATATTAACCGAAGACGCATTTACCGTATACTTTATACAGATATTTGAGTTTATGGTTTTGAACTACATTACAACTAGTGAGAATAAAGACGAGAAATTTGCATTTATAAGACTACAAATGAGCACAATAGAAAACTCATATAAATCTGGATTTTTGACCAAAATACCTCTATTTACAGGTGGTGATTTCCCAATAAAAAATCTTTTGAATAAAATGAACAAACTTGGTGATTCAGAAATTAAGAAGGCGTTAATAGAAAATGAGAAGGAGTTTTCAGAGAAATTATTAAGAAAGTCAAGCATTTATGTCTTTGAAAATCCAAATTTTGAAGCAGATTTAGAAAACAAAAAGAATGCTATAGTTTCAGACACTTTGATTGCAGCAACATGTATTGAAACATTTACTCATTCACTTAACAGTTTGTTAGATCATATAATGATATCCGAAGCCAAAAACATGCAAATCAGAAGTATTGACAAAGACGACGAAGCTGAAGCTAGTCAAAAATATTTAGACAATTGTGAATACTACATGTTTAAATTGAAAAACAGTCATGAGACCCAAGAAAAACAAAATGAAACATTTAGGTTGCTGCTCCATAGAAGTACCAACTGTTTGATGCAAAGAAGAATCTTTGCTCCAACGAAGTTGTTAAAAGATACACAAGAAACGGCACATCGATCTAATGTATCGACTGGCTATTCTTTTGGATCTCAGAAACTATCAAACAATATTAATGTCAGTCAAAACTCAAGAGTTATAAAGAAATTAGCTTTGAATGAGTCTATCAAGCATATTTGGAACACATGTATTATTGTGGGTGTTAACATTGAAAATGGTGTATTGATACTAACTGATAAAAATGTATTGTTTTACAATCAGTACTTCTTCAGAGAAAATGAAGGGTCAATAATCAAAAGAAATGAAATGACAGTTGATGAGGAAAAGAGTCTTGTTGCTTTGAGCTTTGAAGAGTCATACTCTAAAAATAAGGGAGATATAGAGCCTGAAATTTTTATATCTGTTCCAAAGAGTAATATTCTATACAGTTTGAAAAGAGTATTTTTGTTCAAAGACATAGCATGCGAGTTCAGTGACAATAACAACTATTCATACTTTTTCACGTTTGCTAACAAGACTATGAGAGACTCTTTCTATAACCAGACAAACACCTCTTTGGTATTCACGAGTCTGAACCATGAACTGTCAAAATCAAAAAATGTTTTTGAAAAGATATTCGAAGGTATAAATATCGAGTCCAGCGAAATTATCAACAAAAACGGCATTGGTGCTTTTTCATTCACATCAAAATTGACATCTGTCTTTCACTCTTTGGTTTCGGAGGATTACAAATTAGAAAAAATAACCAGTGATTGGGCTGCAGGTAAAATATCCAACTTTTTCTACCTATTGGCAATTAACTTTTACGCTGGCAGATCTTTCAATGATATTACCCAGTATCCAATATTTCCCTGGGTTATCTCAAACTACTCATCAGACGAAATAAACTTGAATGATAGTCAGAACTTTAGAGACTTGAGCAAGCCTATGGGTGGCCAGAGTGAATCTAGAATGGAGCAGTTTATTGAAAGATACAAATCTATGGAAGAACTTGATGATGAGAAATTGCCACCGTTCCACTACGGGACCCACTATTCTTCAGCGATGATTGTTGCTTCTTATTTGATAAGAATTGAGCCGTATACGACATCTTTCAAAATTCTTCAAGGTGGTGGCTTTGGTCCACCTGACAGAGTCTTCAATTCTGTAGAAAGAAGTTGGCTCTCTGCCTCCAAAGAGCTGTCAACTGATATCAGAGAGTTGATTCCCGAGTTTTTCTTCTTGCCTGAATTTTTGGAGAATATAAACCATATGGATTTTGGTGTTACCCAATCAGGAGAATCCGTGGAAGATGTTCATTTGCCAAAGTGGTGCAATGGTTCAAGCTCTGCGTTTGTTTACAAGAATCTTGAAGCTTTGGAAAGTGATTATGTTTCTGAAAACTTGCATCACTGGATAGACTTGGTGTTTGGGTACAAGCAAAGAGGCAAAGCCGCTATTGCTGCAGTAAATGTTTTTAATCAACTATCATATAGTGGCTTTACATCAATCAAAGATAGTGTTTCTGATGATCTTGATTTGACAAGTAGTGTAATTCACAACTTTGGTCAAACTCCATTGCAGTTGTTCATTACTGAGCATCCAAATAGATCTGCTGCGCATTTCAACAAAGAAATCATATCGATAAACAAAGACGACAAGCAAATTCTGGCTTGCAACCACAATTTCTACGAAATTTACACTACCCCAAATGCAAATAGTGATGGAGGATTTTTATTGAATGATAGATTGTCTGTATTCACCAATGCTTTTGGTGGATTGATGTGTGTAGACAAAGATAAGATTGTCCAGAACCATTTGCATGGCCACTATGATGTGATTAAAAAGTTGATATATCTAAAGAATTACAACATTTTGCTGTCTTTGGATGTGAATGGTCTGTGTTTGAAATGGTTGATAACTGAATACGAGTTAATGGGGAGCTTACTACCTCAAGTAAAAATTTGTGATTTCTGGGGGTCTGACAGCACAAGCAATATTATAGTGAAGACTGCTGATTCCAAAGTCTATGATCTAATCAACGTTAACGGGTCTGTCTTAAAAAACAATATTTTGGGTGGTTTGAACTTCACAAAGCTTCTAGGATTTGCAGTAATCAGTAATGATTTGAAGGTTGCTTTTTCGGATATGATCGATTATTTGTTGCTTTCTAACGAGGACAAAATTGAAGTATATCAGCTTGTAGTTTCGCCAAGAGGCGAGTTCAAACTGCAGAAGTGTTTGGTTGATATTGAATTGGATATTAAAGATGTCACAAATTTACAGGGTCACCTAGATAGAGATATCAAAAACAAAGGTCATCTGGCAATGAAGATACAGTATCAGAAAAAAAATAGTCATGGTATTTTGAACTATGAGCTATAAAAATAAAAAAAAATGAAATGTTTGTTTGCTTGCATCAATTGATGAACAATTTCTCTATAATTTGGAAATGTTATATAAATACAATCCTATGATATTTAAGATCAAACCACTTATTTGAAGGAGCCCAACCTCGCCCTCTACCATCATGGCCCATGATACAACTATAATTACAATTCTCTTCATCAAGTTAGCAACTGAATAAGAAAGTGTTTGCAGTTTTCCTAACAAGTAGTACGTTATCAAAGCTTGGATGAAGTGGAGGAATCCATTAAGGACAAACAGATTCCATGGTATGACAATGTCTATGTTATCAACAATCATGTTATTGAAGTGGGTGACTTTTTTTCCTTTTATCAAAGTAGGAAGTTCTAAGTACAAAAACCAACCAAGAGATCCCAAAAATCCAAAGAAGGAGATGTAGATCATCAATGTCATTTTATCGTACTTCTTGTTTTTTCTATCTATGTTCTGTTTGTGAAGTAGGTTCTTCTCATTTTCCGATGCACTCATCGAAGGTCTTCTTGAATGATACAGCATTTGGCTTGAATTATAAACGGGTAACGCTATTGATGGGGTTCTTCTGTGTCCAGTGTGTGGCATGTCCATGTCATCTGAAGTAGGCAAGGATGCGTTACTACCGCTTCTGTTTTGCCTGCTTTGTGGTTTGGAAGCCTCGTTTGTGAATATTTTCTTTGCATATATGTTTTGGAATACAAACACAAACATGGATATGGTTGATGCTAAAAGCCCACCTATGAACTTGCTGTGATGGTGGTCGTTGCTCCCAGAAGTGTCTATGATTCCTGATTTATTCTTGATCGTTTTTTTTTGCTTTGAAAACTTTTTGCTGTCTGACTTCACAATAGCCAAAACACCTATTATGATTAGTGATAGACTTAAGAAAGTGAGTTTGTTATTTTTGGTTTTGATTTTAATTATCTTTTGAACAACTATGATGAAAAAAGGGGAAGTTGTCTTTATTGAAGATACAGTTGAAATAGGAACCAAGGCGGTGGCTTTATGACCAAACCACTTGCCCACAAACTGAAAGATCCCTAAAGGTAAAACTGTTTTTACAATGTGTTTGCTAGGTCTTCTGATAATCCAGTCGTCTTTATACAGCTTGAAAACATCAGACATGTCATTATCAAAATGTTTTGGGAAGGTACCTGAGGGAAACAAATTTTTAAATTTCTTAAAGTGAAATGCTGTGAAAGAGGTAGCTATGGCAGCAAATATTAAAAACAAAAATTGGAACTCTCCAAGAAGAAGAGGAAATGGACACTGAGTCAGAATCTTCTTTGTAACCTGGGATGCTACAGAACTAGTTGTGTACCAGCATAGACAGATAAGAATAATTTCTACTCTGTTGACACCTTTAGAGCTGCTCATATTCGGTCTACAGATGGATTTGCGGGTTGTTGATACATGTTGAACAAGTATGATGTTATTATTTATAGATGAAAACATTTGTGAAAATACCTCCCCCAAAAAAGAAAAAAAAAAAAAAAAAGTTGGCAAAAATAAACAAAAAGACTTAGTTGGTAGCGTGCAGTCATCGCCCACAAAAGGTGGAAACTGTAACAAGTTTAATTAAATGATTATATAATGTCTTTGAACAAAGCACTGTGGCTTAACAGCTCATACACGTCTTGGGTATTGTAAGAAACAAGAAGATAGTTTTTGATGGTTCTTGCCTTTCTAACTGTGTATTTGTTCAGTAAGCCCGTTACTTCCAAATACTCTATGATTTTTATAAAATCACTGTGGTTAATATCTTTTTCTAATAATACACTGTGGTTGCCTACTGAGTTCATTCCGTTCTTTAGTTGAATGGTATTGTTGCTGGACCTGATTCTGGTTTTCAAAGCCAAAGTGCACTGTTTGAACTTGTCAAAAACATCATTCATGTCGATACCTTTGTATTCGTATTTGTCATTGTTTCCTTTGATATTTTTTTGATGCTCTAGTAAGGCGGAGTCGTATACCTTGCATAGCATTACCAATACAAACTGTTGCCAAATGTTCATCTTATTTAGTACTTTTTGTAAGTTAAACATGTCACTTGATAGGTTAAAAACCTCATTGATATCTTTGAAGATAATATCTTTCATTGTCCAGTGTTTCATGATGATATCAACAATGCCATCTTTTTCACTGGTTATGCTGTATTTGGTCTTTTTCATTAGCTTTAACTGTTCTTGATCGCTCTGTATTTCCGTTAAAACGTTCTCGTCCATCAACGCCTTGGATTCTCTTAACTCCAGCAATTGATAAATAAAGTTGGTGACGTCTCTCAAGTCACCGTTTTGATTACCAAATTTTTTACTCAAAGTCAAGAGGGCGTTCCTTTGAAACAAGTTATAATCATTTAAAAAGTCCATACTAAAGTCTTTAAACTCAGACTTTAAAGTCGAGATCAGAGCTGCCTTTATAAGATTGGCCTTTGCAATAACAATACTTTCAATGGCTTTTGATTCGTAAGGCTTGAAGATCAGCTGCTCTAAAAAGAATTCTTCTGATATATTTCCGATATCAAAGGAATTGGTAATGCTCACCAGCACAAAATGAGAGTATTTCTTTGCAAGGTTGATGAAGTCATACAGGCCGTTTTCTTTGCTGTTAACAAACTTGTCAAATTCGTCCATGACTAAAATGATTTTATCTTTAGTCTGCTGCAAAAAACCCTCAAAAGAGTCTATATTATAAAAATTGGTTGATTTACCAAATTGGGAGTTCAGATCCATTATTATTCCGTCAAGATCAGAATACCCCATACAGTTGATGACAAAGCTAAAAACGTTGTTAACAGTAGTGTCTTTGGTTGTTTTAAATGCATTACTTTTATAAGAGTAATGATATTCAAGGATTTGCCAAATTTGTCTGGACTTTCCTGTTCCTGGCGGCCCAACGATCATCAGTAGATCTTTAGAACCAGGCTTGTCTTCAAGTTTATCTTCTAGAAAATGCAAAATGTCTGTGTATTCAGCATGTCTTCCATTCAAGTAAGGCAGATCCGATTCTTGGTTAAACTTGTGATCACCCAAACCAACGCTGAACTCTGTTTTCATATTTAGATGATGTTTGAACAAAATGCTGTCAATTTCTTCTTCAGAAATGTACCTTTCAGTGTTTGGTATGACAGGACTATGGTATGGACCAATTGAGGAAGCCAAGGAATTAGTTGCTGAGCTTTCAAAGACAGTTTCTTGTTCAGATAAATTTAATGATGGTTCACAAACAAAAGTGCCATTGTCTGTAGTGGTATCATAATCTTCGTCTTCAAAAACTAATTTTTGCTTGACACTTGATCCATTCTTTTGAGGCGACTTGTGTTTCTTTGATGGTGATCTATCTTCCTTATGATTGAAGTTGATCTTTGGGTTCAGTAGGTTGAAACTAGGAACTCTGGCGAAAGCATCATCTTCGTCGTTTTCATCCAAAGTTAGCTTTCTCTTTTCGACTTGCTGTTTTTGAGGTGTCAATGCTATTTTTTGAATGTCATCAAATGATTTATTGGGTGATTTTTTAGCAATGGTGGCCATCATGCTTTGGAAACTCTTTTTTTTAGGAGAAGCTTTTTTTTTAGGAGTACGACTCAGTACTCTTTGTCTTTCTTGCCAAAATGGATCTATTGGTTTCAAAGGAGAAGATTTCAATGGCGAGTGATGTTGAACACATGGAGTGTGTGCGGATCTATGGAGATCGTCGTCTTCTGTTTCCTTCATAAGTCTGCTGTACATGGACAATGTCTTTTCAGGAGAGCTTGCAGGAGAGATTGATTGGGGTTTTTCTGCGTTAGCATTTTGGTTGGCAAAAGACTTCAACATGGTTCTAGGAGTGGTTATTCTATTACTTGGGTTTTGTTTCTGTGGAGTATTGAATGAAGAAACAATTGGAGAAGGGCATTGTTCCCCAAGGACCTTTGAAGAAAGTTGTGTCTTTGAAGGTGATTTTCTTGGAGTCATAAGAACAGTGTTTTGAGACAGTATGTTGTCAAACAAGGGAATGTTCAAAGAATCATCGTTGTTAAAGTTCATTATGATGTTTAGACTGTGGTTGTTTATTAATATATTATTTTTTACTATTTCCAAATGTAAACAAGCACACTAGCTATTTTACAAATGTAAGAAACACCACCAATATAAAAAGAAAACCTTGTAGTATAATTCCTTTAAATTTTTTTGTTAACAAACACGAAAAAACAAAATCTGATCATATATTTTTTTTGTTGTTTTTTTTTTTTTGCTAGTGTGAAAAATACTACAAATACTTTTAAACCAGGGCAGAAAAAAAGAAGAAGAAGAAGAAACCAGCAGCAACAGTTATTAAGCTTTTTCATTGCTTCTTCTTTTACGTGTCGCACGGTCCTCTGGATTTTTCCCCCCCAGGTTGCCAACTTCTTAATTAGGAAATATAAATGATAATTTTAAGTTGAAGAAAAAAACAAAAAAGAAGAATCAACGGACTTAAAATAAAAGTTGCCCGACAACAAAAGACTCTTGTACTCTTTCCTAAAAGAGAAAAACAACAAAGTAATAAAAACAACAACAAAAAAGACCATTAAAATTTTTACTTGGTATTTTTTTTTTTTGGTTCTTGTTCCTAATGTCCTAAGCTTATGTCATTTGTACCTTGTTGTTATTATTTTTGGGATACCAACTAATATATACTTGATATCAAATACAAAACCTTATAAAGACCATATTTTGATCATCAACGTAAATTTTACTTTCAAATAGTAGAAGCAATTTTTCTTTTGTTTTAAAAAGCAATGCTTAAAAACTCTAATAGCTCATTTGAATACTATGAGCAGCCTGCTCCAAAGAACAGCCAGTTTATAGCGCCCAGTCTCAAGACATCTCCTCTTCGAGAAGTTATACCTTCTGTGGATGAAGCTGTTTTTCCTATGAAAGAACTGGACTTGAAACTCTTTTATTTGATCCAAGATTATAAGAATAGTGCCGACTACATAAAACCAGAAGGCACACAAGAAATACCCAACTTAAAAGAAAAGTACAACCAGTTCTACTACTCCAATCTTCTTGAACACCAAAGAAACTTTAGTGAAAGACTCAAAACAGTCGAACACCTCAAACTTAAAGCAGACGCATATCAATACAAATTAACTAAAAGCTATGTTGAGAAATATAATGAACAGAAAAACAATCTGATTCAAAAGTTAGACAAGATCTCGGAATCCTTCAAGAATGAAGCGGAGATCAACCATGATAAACAAGTGCAAGAAGAACAACTGAAGCATCAAAAAGAAGACGAAGAAGCTGTGCAAAAGTCTTTGAACCAATCAAGCAGAGGAAATGTTATTGTTGATGAAAGTCAGCTTGAAGAGCTAATGGCAAAGCTAGACCCTCTAAACAAGTACAGGCAAGTTGCCGTAAACACCATTCCCGAAATGTTCAGCGATCCTGTAGATCAATTCATAACGGAGAACTTCCAGAATTTCAATAATGTTACTACGGATAAAGAAAAATGGGCAGAACTAACAACAAAGGATATAAAAGGCAATTTGCATGCTTTCAGCGAAGAAGAAGAAAAGGCATTTTATGACGGCTTTATGCTGCATCCTAAAGAGTTTGGAAAGATCTGTAAACACATGAAGTACAAGAGAACTATTCCGGAATTGATAGCATACTACTACCACACAAAACTTCAGAAAAAATACTACGATAAGTTCTTGAAAATGAAAGAAGACATTGAAAAGGAAAAGGAATTGAAGAAGCAAAAGAAAAAGAATATGAAGCAACAAATGAAATCAGGGTCCCCAGATACTGCGACTTCATCCACTCCAGCTGCTCTATCAAAGAAGAAACTCGTAGAAGAGAAACCCGAAGCTAAAGACATCAAAATTTTGACAAAGACATTGGGTGATCAAATTAAGGATGAAGTCCTAAAGACTGAAATTGCTGACAATGATAAAAAAGAGGTTGCTGAACAAGAAAAGGAGGTGGTTATTCCAAAAGAAGAACCTGCAAAAGAACCAGTTCTTGTTGCTGAGAAGCAGGTCGAAGTGGTTCCTGCAAGCGAACCTATCCCTGAAGCTCCGGTTTCAGTGAAACCTGAAATTAAATTAGATGAACCCAGCCAAACTCTCGAAGCAAAACCACTAAGCTTGACTAGTGAGACTTCTGAAGCAAAGAAAAGAAAGCTATCAACAGAAGTCTCATCCGAAAGCGAAGGACCAAGTGGCAAAAAACACTCCTCTGGAAAGACGTCGTATTGGTCTGTGCACGAAGCTGGCTTGTTCCCTGGTTTATTGAGAAAACACGGCAGAGATTGGAAGGCCATTTCCGATGACATAAAAACCAAGTCAGTTACCATGATAAGAAACTATTTTTTGAAAAAGGGCAAAGAACTGGGTTTCGAAACTTATGTCATGGAGCATGAGCAGTTGAAGGCCGAGGGCAAGTTACAAGAGAATACCACCACCCAGCCCATATCAACACTACCAATACCTATGGATTACAGCAATATCCCAAATAACAAGGCTAACGTGAACAGCAGTCTGACTGGCAGAACGCAACTACTGGTCAACAATATGCCTATTAACCCACCGCCTCAAGCTTTGGACAGCAAGAGAGGTCTGGCTTCTGTGCTGCCTCCTTTGAGCCAGCACTTCAGTGGAGGAAACACTCACACAAATGGCAACAGAGGAAGCGGAAATTTCATGAATCAAACACTTCCACCGCCGATCAAACCTACCCTGGAGCTGTTCCCCAACAGCGGCTCGAATGCAGGCAACATATCTGGATTTAAACCTAGTGCCCATGGTCACAGACTGCCACCATTGGCTTTCAGGGGCGCCATGGGATTCAACAACCAGGAGCTGCCTGGCCAGCAAACCATGCCGGCTGCAAATGGAGCAGCGTTCCCGCAAATTGCCGCATTTCCAACCAGATCCCCAGTTACGAATTTTCCCATGGCAAGTGGGATTCAGCAGCCATCGATGACCAGTATGCCTTACCAGTTCACGAGCACTGAAGCAAGCGATAGAGACGGACAAAGAGAGTTTATGAAGAAGCCAGTAGTGAGCACGCCACTACCTGGAGCACAAAGCAGCTACACGAGACCAAACAACAAAGGAGGGTTCATTGACCCTTTAAGTGCGTTGGCAGCCATAGCCTCGAACGAGCAGAAGCTGATGGAGGCTGATGAGGAGAAGAAGAAGTAGAGTCACTCAAGGATGATTATATATTTTCAACGCTTTTGATGTGTTGTAGAAAAATAACGGATATACCAGAGTTTGTGTGTAGTTTTTTTTAACGGACTCGAGGAATACTTAAACCATGGAAAGGAAAATTTTTTTGTTTTTTTTTTTTTTTTGTTTCGGCAGGTGTTTCTGATTTATACTGCTTATTTTTTTTTTTTTTCGTGTTTTTTGTAAAGTTATTTTTTTTTTTTCAAATAGTACTCATCAGATTAATTAAAGACAGCTTGCAAACACCAAATATAGAATTTTGGTAACTTAAAGTTATAGTAATTTTCTTTATTTTATATAAGTATTATATTCTATTACTGAAACTCCAAAAAAAAAAAACAATACAAATAATCCTTAAATAACCCTAAAGAAAAAAATGAGTTCCCCATTGGCCTTTCTAGGTGACTACCAACCTACTCTAGAACACTTCTTTTTCAACATTGATTTGTTTGAAAAGTTTGATGTTGCTGTCTCATCTCTAACCCAAGGCAAGTTTATTCCTTCCAAGTTTGATTTTGTCCAAAACAAGACCCCATTAGCCGACAACAAGTCTGTTTTGTCTGCTATCACTTTATACTACGTTGTCATTTTTGGTGGTAGATATGTTTTATCCAACTCTCAACCATTGAAGTTGAAGAAGGTCAGTCAAATCCATAACTTGATTTTGACCTCTTTGTCTTTAGTTCTATTGCTATTATTTGTTGAGCAGTTGTTGCCATTAATCTACAACTACGGTTTATACTACTCCATCTGTAACATTGGTGCTTGGACCCAACCTTTGGTTTGCTTATACTACCTAAACTACTTGACCAAGTTCTTTGAATTTACTGATACCTTGTTATTAGTTCTAAAGCACAAGAAGCTAACTTTCTTACATACTTACCATCATGGTGCCACTGCTCTATTATGTTACACCCAATTGTGTGGTGAAACCTCTATCTCATGGGTCCCAATCACCTTGAACTTGGGTGTTCATTGTCTAATGTACTGGTACTACTTCTTAGCCTCGACCGGAATCAGAGTTTGGTGGAAAGAATGGGTCACAAGATTCCAAATCATTCAATTCATCCTAGACATTGGATTCATCTACTTCGCCTCTTACCAGAAATTAGTCCACACCTTCATTCCTTCTTTGCCTCATTGCGGTGATTGTGTTGGTTCTACTTTAGCCACCATTAACGGATGCCTGATCATCTCTTCTTACTTGTTCTTATTCATTGCTTTCTACATTGAAGTTTACAGAAAGAACACCAAGAAATCTAAATTAGTCAAGAGAGCTGCCGGTGGTGTTGCCAATAAGGTCAACGAATACGTTCAAGTTGATGTCAGCAATGCTCCTACCCCATCCCCATCTCCTGCTCCAACCAAGAGAAGATCCAGAAAGAATTAAGTTTTGTTAAACCTATGTTGTGATCATTGAGGTAAACTCTCTAATTTTTTGTTCTTTGTTTTGAAAAATAAATAAATAGATCATTTAGAGCTGATTTACTATCTTATATAAAATTTACGAATTCAAAAGATTAGTCTTTCAAAAGAACCTTTTTTTTTTTTTTTGTCAAAACCATTTGTTTATTGTTTCAAGCTAGTATATAGGGAAGATTGTCTAGACTTAGAGATCTTCAAAGCATTCTTCAAATCGTTTAGTGAAATTTTGTCTGAGCTACTACCGTTAACCAATCTTATTGATGAGTAGCCATCGTCATTGCATGAGACACTGACTCTCGATAGGATGGACTGCTCTTCTACATCTGTACTGATATCTGAAATCATATATTTCTCCCTTTTCAACTCCTCTTGTTCAACTTCCATTTCTTCATCACCTCTTTCTTCGGTTTCGATTGGCAAGGTAGGGTCGGTTCCTATGACACCAAAGTTGGATGCTATGGTTATATTATTTATTAATGGAACTGCATTCATGTTTTCAAAATCAAATTTCAAGTTGAATGTCTTCTTTGTCTTTTCAGTTTGCTTTTTATTAAACGACTTCTTTACAGGTATTTTCAAGTCGATCGAGTCTTCTTCAATGTAGACTTTCGGTACTTGCAATTTGGTCAAAGCAGACATCACAGAGTTATGTACATGGTCGTAGACTGGGCCTTCTCTGGAGTATACATTTACTTTAACATATAGAACAAAGGCGTATTTGTCTTTAATTTCACTGATGGTTTCTTCTTCTGTATCTTCAACACTATATTTAATTTCATTGCTCTCTGAATCTTTAATTCCAACTTCTTTTATAATCAAATCTTCTTGTTTTATGAACCTACCAGAAATAAAGTCTTCATATACAAGTCTACTGGCAATCATTTCCTCATCAGTTGGGGCTCCCATTCTACCCCTGTGTACAATGACTTCGGGCCATATGTGGGAATACTGGTTAGGATAACTGCTATCTAGCTCACATACACCTAGAGATATGTCTGTTTTGATTATCATTGAATTACCTATTTTACTTGTATCCGTACTAACAATTATGGTGTTGGCGTCTTCAGAAACTTGGTTGTCACAGGTGATCATACCTGAAGAGGTAGAATCAACATTTCTGAATTCATCAAATTTCATCAAAGACCTTGGTCTTAGACCTATGTTAAGATGTCTTTTAAAAACTAAATCCGGTTGTAATCTTTGTAAAACTTCTTTTGGAAATTGCATTAGTGCAATGCCATCATCTTGACTCATGTTTCTTTGGTTATGCATCATATTCATGCTTATAATGTATATAACCAAAAGAAAAAACTAGAACTTATAAAAAAAAAAAAAAAAAAGAAAAAAGAAATTTTCTATTTTGTTAAATCGGATATAAGCATATTCGCATAAACAAACACACAAAATACTAAAACACGCTTTTAATCGTATAAACCTAAACACCTCTGATAGAAACACCAAAACCAAAAAATAAAAATGAACAACGATAATAAACTTATTACAATTGTAGGCTCATTAAACTATGATATTGCAACTTACTTAAAGAAAATACCTTCAGCTAATGAAACTTCTATAGCTGATAATGTTGAATACAACCTTGGTGGTAAAGGGTTTAATCAATGTGTATCAGTTTCTAAATCATTGGATAACCACAGCGAAATACCTATTCGTATGCTAGGTTCTATAGGTTCTGATATTTATGGAAAGCTCTTTTTAGATGAATTACAGTCAAGAAATGTTAACTTGGATTCAATCAGAATTATAGATAACGAAAATACGGGTATTGCAAATATTATTGTTGAGTCTGAAAACAATCATAGCAACAGAATTATGGTATTTGCAGGAGCCAATAAACATACAAATTTTACCGAAGAAGAGTTAGAGGCATCTTTTTCCCATAAATGTGAGGAGTTCGTTGTGTTGCAAAATGAGATCCCTGATCCTTTGAGCATTATAAAGTATATTCAACAAAGAACCTATGATAAGTTTATTGTTTACAACCCATCGCCATTCAACGCCATCGACTATCCTAATGACTTTAAATGGGACAAAATAGACATAATTATAGTTAATGAAATAGAGGCTTTCCAACTAGCATCTCATTTGTTGATTATTGATGATAAGGATGAAGCTCCAGCTGATAGCAGCGAGTCCTTTATAAATTACTTCTTGGACTTATCTAGCAAAATCTCCGACAAAATCCAATCTTCTAATGGTATAAATGCATTAATAGTAACGTTGGGTCCAAAGGGACTAATTTATCAAAATATGAAAACCAAAAGTAACACATATATGAACGCTTCCCATTTATTCAATCCGCCAATAGACTCAACTGGATGTGGTGATACCTTTTTGGGCTATTTTACCTCTACTTTTGCGAAAAGCTTTGAGGCCAATAATGTTGATGAAAGTATTCTAAGTGCATTGAAAATAGCAAACTCAGCTGCGGGGATTGCTGTCACAAGAAAAGGTGCATCAAGCAGTGTTCCTACAAGACAAGAAGTTAGAGATTTATATGAAATTTAGAAATAAAGACATTTGTAGCACATCCAACTCATATATAATAAATTAATCAAGATCTTCAGAAAGATCATCTTCTGGTTCTTTATTCGATTGAACTTCTGAACTATCGACATCAGAATCGTCGTCACTTTCATCAACAATGCTGACGCCATGTTTTTCCAATAAAATCGCAACTTTCTTTTGTTGTTCGTCTAAGAACTTTTCATATTTCTCGTTTTCAGCTCTCTTCTGGAGGACTAATTGCTTTAACTTACTGTGTTTGCTGTCTGAATCCGAGCCTCTTTTTTTGTAGAACAACAAATACGCGGCTTCATTTATAGAGTCGTTGACATCAGCCTCGGTTACTCTTGAATCATTATAGTAATACCATTTTCCATCACTGGGATTTTTGGCATAAGCAGTGTAGTGACCACCACCAATACCCCCATAATGATTATCCACAGCTATTAAGTCATAAACATACTTTTCATTATTTGTAGGGCAAGCGATGTGGGAGGTTAGATCAAAATCATTTATTGGGAAATCAACCAATTCATCAATCTTATCACTGAGCAAGGATTGGTTCTTAAACCTTTTCAAGTGAACACATAAAATATCCGGCAAGTCCCACAACTGTATCTTTTTATCAGCTTGTTTATGATCCTGACAGCTGGCACAGTACCATGTGTTTTCTTGAGATAAAGTCTCTGTTTCAGTAAACCTTTTCAAACAATCATTCAAAGTTATTGTTTGTTTTTTGCCATCACTTTCCAGAGCTATCTGATTCTTTTCTTCTAAATCTCTGTTTAAGTATGCCTTTGGGGGTTTGTAAAAGCTTTCTTGCTCCTCTTGATTCATGTTCCACTGTAGTATCAAAATTCCTGCACTTTGGCTTAATGAGTGCAATATTGATTCTTCTGGGTTCCAAATGACCTCCTCCAGATGTTTTTCATCAGTTGCCAAATCAATACTGGTTTCAGCTGATTGTAAACTAATATCATCGCATTCACTTTCAGCGTTGTCATTAACAAGAGCATCATCTTTTGATTGAGTTTCTTCAGGTTGTTCAATGTCAGCATTGAACAACTCTGCAAACAAACCATCAGCCATATCGGCCAAGTCAATAGCGTTTTTCGTATTCACTCTTCCGTACGGAATTTTGATTTTATCTGCTTGTGATTCACCAGAATCCATATTCTTTGCAGCCACCATCGAAGGTCTGTTGACTAAAAATTCTATACTGAACCAATTACTCATGATTTTGTAAATTACCCACGTATCCTTGTAGCTCAAAATCTTTTGGTATAACTCGTCATCTATATTCTTTGTTTTTTTCATGTCATTAACAATTGAGTCAAATTTGGTGTTCAAAGCTTCTACGTGCTCTTCAGCAATGATTGTTGGATTTATAGTGGTTGAGTTTTTAACACTTTTACAAATCGTTTCAATGATGTACTTGAAGTCTCCCAATCTTCTTTTTTCAAATTTAATCAAAGTAGGATAACCACAGAAACTTTCAACTCCCATTTGATTGAATGTTTTTGGAGTATCACTAGAAACACAGCTATTATAAATTGGAACAATCAAATCTTTCTCCAAATCGTAAGGACCCACTTCTACAAAAAATGTAATGTCATATGTTGAAATAAGGTCACCAATAGGTAAGAACCCTGATCCTGAGCTTTCGTTTTCAAAGCATTTGTAAATTGATGATGAATAGAATTCAAAACCTATTAAATGGTCAGGGTCTTTTTGCATGTACTTTGCAACTTCCTTTTTCAAATCTGCGTATTTAAGACTTTGGTTCATCTCAAGTTCTAAAGTATGCGGATCATCATCCAGAGGCAAAATGTACATGCTTTTCTTCCAAAATGTTTCAACAGGGATGGGTAAGGATAGATCATTGAATGGATCAAAAGTAATTGATACGTGTTTACAATCTGGACAAATTAAAGTAGATTCAAACAACCCCACAAACAAATCTAGAATAATGGAATCATTTCTCATTTTGTACTTGTCCCAACTTTCTTTAGCTAAAGCAACGACCTTGTCAATATCTTTGGCATCAAAGTCTAAGCCTGAGCTGGCGTTCTCGACATAAGGTTTATCCTTAATTCTATTCAAATCTTCATGTAACCCGTCTAGCAAAAAAGACAAAAACTCTTGAGAGTCTTGCTGAGAGTAGCCGGCAAACATTGGATTACACATTCCCAAATTCATTTTGAAGTTTCTTGGGGCAATTGATTTTTTTTCAATACTTTTCTCATAAAGTTCTTTTATCAAATCACCAAAAACCGTAGCAATTTTACCATTGTACCCTAATGGATTGTTAGTGTTCAACTCTTCTAAGTGGCAGCCATTTTCAAAGTACTCCACAAGTTCTGGAACATGAACTAGACATTGTAAAGCACTGTTCATAAAGCAAGTATTACCCAAATTATTTAGTCCAATAACTCCTTGACTGACAGCATTTGTTTCTTGGTCACTAGCAGCATGTTTTTTAGTGCTATTATACAGATGATACAAAGAGGGCCATACGTCAGCAAACTTTATCTCAATAACTAATGTGTTCAGCTTTGCAAAGTTTTCTTCAGGCACAAGCATGTCTGCCATGGTATTATGCACATACTGTATATCTGCTAGTTTCAAAAAATCATTTGGCAATATCAAGAAATCCTGAACATAATAATCATCAGTGGCTATATCAGACGAAGAGTACCAGCATCTCTTTTCAAAAGTATCTAGTGATAATTGCTCTTGCAATTTATTAGCAGCTGTTTGGAACAGTTGCCCAAGGTTTGAGTACCTTGAAGCTGTGAAAAAGACAGGCACCGCTTGTGAGGTTTTCCATTTGTTTTCAACCAAAAGACATACTTGCATGGTTAGCAAATTTTCGTCTATACTGATTCCGTCTTCGTTTTTGATAATAAATCCTTCAATCCAAGTACCATTAAATCCATAAAAATTGAATATTTCTGCCATCAAGTCGTAGCCCATTGGTATTAGGACATCAGAGTTTATGTAGTTCAAGTATGTAATTTGGTTGACATCCTCAGGTAGATATGGAGCTTGAAAATAAGCTTTCAAACGATCTTCATTGCTTGTACAGTCATCATCATTTGCTATTGTATCCGCTTTGAAGAATGTTGAAAACCACTTCTTGGGGAATATGTATACGGCATCCCCAGATTTTGCCTCCTCTATAAATTTTTCATACAGCTTCCGAAAGTCCGTTTGTTGGTTATGTAGTAGTTCCTGGATGGATATCTTGTCAACAGCCTGTGCTCTTGGAGGAATCTCAGGTGGTGTTATATTATTGTTTATTTCTTGACTTGCGCTCTTCTTGCTTGAACGATCACTACCATTGCTTGCTGATAAATGTAAAGCCATCTTTTCACCAATGTGAATCATGAGTTGTGTAAGTGTTCCTTATTTGGCGTTTTTGTTTTTTTTGTAGAATTATTTATTGTGATTTAGATGTAATGTTTCCGATTTAATGAAAACGGGTCAATTCTAAAGTCACAAAAGATTAACCATGATGTTTAGCACTTAAGAATAAAGGTAAACCAGTTTTTTTTTTTTTTTCTGCTCCTTACGCGAAAGGGGGCTGCCAACACTCTAAGGAAACTTAATCAAAATATAAAAAATTTTTTTTTGTTTCTCAATTTGGGCAAAAGGAGGCACGTGACGTTGCTTTCCCAATAAAGATAATTAAATAACACGTGCTTGATAAAATACCATATTATAAATTAGTTTCTTAAAGAAAACAATTATGATTCAACGATATATACACTTTATGTAGTTATTTGAGAAATATGCTTGGTATTGGTGAAAATGGAATTCATTATACCAAATCCAATAGTGATAATGACGATGTAACCCAAGAAAGTTGATGGAATACCTCTGCTTAAGAAGTGATTAACAGTCAAGTAGTTCTTTCCTCTGTCATCTACTTTACCAAAAGCGGTAATGTTAGGGAACCCAGAACTTGGTAAGGCCATACCACAACTTGCTAGTAAACAACATCCAAAGATTAAAATTGGAGCTGCCTTGTTACTTGGTAGCTTGGAACCGACTTCTTGAACCAATGGCACAATAATGATGGCAGCAACAGTGTGAGAAACAAAGGTACCGAAGACCAACATAATGATACCGAAAATGGCCAAAATTGCAAGCTGACCAAAGTTTTCAATTTTCTTTTGCAAGGCTGTACCAATGGTACTCAATAGTCCAGAGGATTGAACAGCAGAACCTAGAGCGATACCACCCATAGCCAACAATATGATGGTCCAAGGGAATTCAGATAAATCATGGGTGTTCAACATACCAGAGCCAAAGAATAGCACAATTGGAATAACAGCAATGACACCTGCACTACCAAATCCTGGAATCTTAGTTAACAAACACCACAACAAAATGGTTGTAATAGTAACACCACAAACAAACCATTGCTTAACAGTGAACTTGGTTCTGATAGGTCTGAATCTTTGGATTTTGTGTTTGTTGATATCAAAAGTCAAACACATTTCACCCCAGGCCAATAGTAAGCAAATAACACCACATGGCAAAGCAACAGAAAAGAATTGACCCCAACCAACACCGTATGGCTTCAAGTAGTTCATGGAAAAGACATTTTGAGGAGAAGAGATAGGAGAGGCCATACCACCGAAATCAGCAGCAAAGGCAACACCCAAAACCAAGGCCTTGGCAAATGGAGCGTCGGCATTCAAGGTTCTCAAAATCGGTTGACATAGGGAGTAAGTCAAAACAGGAGAGGCGACATTGGATATCCACATGGACAAGAAGAAGACTACACTCATGACAACTAGTAAAACATTTCTAGGCTTTTGGCCGGCTGCGCTTAGCAAGTAAGAAGCCAAGACCTTTGCGACATTGTACTTGGTTAAAGCAGCACTTAAAGTGAAACCAGCAAACAAAACCATGATGGTACCCGACCACATAGCGGCTAAAACGGTTGAAGCAGCCTTGGAAGCAGGCATAACAGAACCATCTTCGGCTTTGTAGACCAGTAAGACAACAGATAGCAAAGGAACCAACAAAGCAGTGGCGAATAAAGGAATTGCTTCAGTGGCCCAAGATAGGGCAACCAAGGCCAACATGGCCATACATCTCTTTTGAACATGGTCATTGAATGTTTTGATGCACAGCAAAACAATGAACAAAGCAAGGATCAAAACAATCTTCAATGCTTGTAAAGTTACAATGAACTTTGGGACTCTTATGCTAAACTTGTTAAATATGTTCAAAGTAGTCATTTCCAAAAGTAAGTTGTCTTCTGATTTGTCCATTTTGTCCAGTTCGTCGGACTTGATGTATCTGTTTTGGGAATTGTTGATGTTGTACTTTGTTGAGTAATCCAAACCCAACATATCTTTCCAAACAGTTGATCTTTCCCAGACAATGTAGTCTCTTAAGTATGATCTCAAGTCTTGCTTAGCATCTTCATAGTTGCTGTTTTCAGTGATTTTGGCGAAACATTCAACAATAACATTAAGTCTCTGGTCTATGCCATCGATTGTGCCAGGGTTGTAGATGTTGCTGTCTTCGAATAATTTACCATTGTGAATTAGTTCTTCTTTTGTGTTCATTTCTAACACCTTATCGAATTTCTTGACGATCTTTGTGAAACCTATTTTATTAAGTTCACTGAATGATCTTAATTGAGATATGTCAACATAAACGTTGATCAAGGCTTTTTTCAAAATAGCTCTCTTTTGAGACTTGATGTTGAAATCATCAGAGTTCAATAACGCACTGAACTCATTGCTTCCGTTAGCACTGTCTTCATCGTTATTGAAAGAGTTATAGTCATTGTCGTCGTCTTCATCTTCATCAGAGAACGGATTTTCTTCAATAACCCCATTCATTGCAAAAGCGGTAGAACCACCCGGATTAGCACTGCTAGTAGAGTATGTTCTAATCTGTGTTTGGTTGGATAAAGTTCTAGTTGATTTAACAGCAAAACTGTTTCTTCTGGAAGTTGATCTAGAGTTTCCTCTTTGTTTTCTAATTTTTTCTATATCACTCATTAAGGCATTGAATCTGGTATTGAACTCTATCTCCTTTGAGGAGAAGAATTGGTCAATCTTGTTCAATTCCATGGTTAGTCTTTCAATGAACTCTTCTTGGGTTTGTTCAAGGTCCTTATCAAGAACATTGGAGCTTCCGGATTCCAATTCGTTAATGGTATCGTTCATGGCTTCCAAATCACCGGTACTGTTTTTGTGTTTTCTGGAGAAAACACTCAATATCCTATTTGAAGTTTTGGTCTTTTTTGGATGTTCCAAAGAGTCTTTAACGGCAATTACATGCTCTTCTTCGGAGCCTTTCTTCATATCCGACAGTTCGATGTTCTTTTCAAAAGAAGCATTGTCAGCAGTGGTTGAAGAGGAAGAGCCCTTAGTGCTGTTGACTAGCCTGTCCTTGAAAGATCTAAGTCTGAATGTTGTTGATTGGTGTTTTTCATTTTCCAAAGAGTCATCTGGGTGGCTATTGGACAATCTAGTATCCAAATTGGAGCTGTTTTCAGCAATGATGTCATTAACACCTAGCTCTAATTCCAAGTCCAAATCTTCGATGATTTCTTCGATTTCTTCGTCGGCCTCACCTGGATTTAGCTTCTTTTTTTGTAAAGCGTAAATTAGTTTTTTCAAACCATTGTAGTTGATGTAGTATTGTTTCCATTCAGGAACGGAGTTGTACTTTAGGGATTCAGAAAACTTCATGATTGCTATTTGTTAAATGATATTATAGGTGATAGAATGGAGTTTCTTTGTGAATAAAGTGAGTAAGACAGGAAGGTGTATTGATATCCTTTTGAAAGTTTCGTTTAGTTTTCTTTGATAAATACACAAATTCTATGGATATGTATATTTTACAATAAAGAAACAAGGCAAACTAACTGATATTGATTTACTTCTATGGGGTTTTATTATTATTTGTTTCTTTAATACATCAATACAGTATTACACAAGTTAACAAAGAGTGAAAGAATCAAAAATAAAAACAAGAAAGACAACAAGATGACAGATCTTACTTGATATAAGAATGTCTGTAAAATTAAAACATAGTTCCTTTTTTTTTTCTCCTTCCCCAAAAAAAGTTTCTTTTTTTCCAGCTTTGGCCCAGCAGCAGTAATAAAATAAAGGCAATCCTCATTTTGCACCGAGGTTTTCTAATGGAATTTTCCACTCCCTTCATATATTTTTTTTTTGCCCGTTGAACAGAATGCAATATGCCCACTTGGTCTGCTTTGCCATGGAATTGTACTAATGCCAATTTTACTGTACCTTGAGCACCTGTATCTCTACTTTAATTTACACCAACAGAATCCTGTGTTTAACAGCTACCATTTGTTAGTAAGTAAAGCTTTGACAGAATTATTCCTTTGGTATAAGACCTGAAGCAAGAGTGCTCAAATTAAGAGTTCTAGCAGCAGTGGTTGTGATTGTGGTGCGGCAAAAAATGGCTAATTTAGAAAAAAAGAAGAGCAGCAGCAGCACACGTGGGGTAAGCAATTAATTAATTAAAAAAAAGAGGCTGTCAAAACCCACATGGCCTTTGATTAGACTCCCCGTTATTGCTTCTTCCTTTTTTTTTCTTAGCTCACCCTCTACCTAAATCTTCAAATCAATAAAAACCGTTGGACTACACCTTCTGTCCATGCTAGTTTAAAGTAGCACGAAGGCTACTAACAAAAGATATTTCCTATATTGTTTGTTGTTACGTACTGGATGCTACTGGGGTACACTCAGCCGCTGGGCTACCTCCCTTTTTGTGCACTGCCGGTTGCTCATACTCTCCGGTTATCGGGAGCAAGGGCTCTTGGTAAATCTTGCTGCTCTTTCTCCAAAAACTCATGGGTCAAGTCAGCTTGGGGTAAATCCTTTCAATTCTAAATATAATTATTTTTAATCATCTTCTAAAGTATCCGCTAACAGTAATAACAGTTTTGCTAAACAACAAATTGAAACACAACTTCCTTATATACAAACACATGCTAATTTATTTTTTGGGCGAGTAAAAATACCTGAGATTTGTTGTTTAAGCACATGGCTGTGATCACATTTTTTAAAGCGATAAGCAGCCATCCCTTTTACCTGTGGATGTGTGGAAAGGCACACGTGGATCAGCGGCTGAATTTTTTTTTTTTTTTTGCAGCTTGCAAAACACAAGAATAAGCGTATTTATGGTAAGGATGATTAAAAAAATAGATTAAAATAATGCTCCACATGGCCTTATTGCCACTGGTATATGGGGGTGTTTATAGTTTGTTTAAGAAAAATGAAGGGTGCGGGAGTAATATTTGTAGAAGGTTGGGTGGCACCAAACATTTTTGTTGTTGTTGTTGTTTTACGTTTATAAATATGTATAAAAAATAAATTTTAACTACGCACACTGAAAGCTTCTCTTATAAAAATATTTCCCAGCTGTGTGGACTTTTTCTTGTGTTAGTCAACATACTAAATACTATGAAGCAAAACTCCGCATTCGGTTTTGATTAAACTTGAGGGGCCACCTTCCTATTTGGGACGTTTTTGATTTTTGGAACGCTACCATTCACAAAGTGGCCCCAACTTCCGTTTTTGGAAGGTGCTCCGGATTACAAGAATGATTTATAAAGTTGTAATCATTGTCAATTTGCCATCGATGCTCACAATAATTCTGTCATCTTTGAGCTCATGAGTATTCCAACCTAAAACAATACCAGCAAAACAACTCACAGTAAAAAAAAAAACTAAAATGAGTTCTGCCTTTCATGCTTCCAGAAAAGTCAAACAAGCATGCCTCAATTGCAGAAGAAGAAAGGTCAAATGCACTGGGGAAGCCAATTGCCTCAAGTGTATCGAAAGAGGGCTGAAATGCGAATATCAAAACGATCTGGTGTTTTACAAGACATTTTGCCTAAAGACATCAAACTCATCACCTGTTGATACTACCAATGTCAAACTGATCAACACATTTAAAACAAACGCCAAAGTCAAGAAGAAAAACACAAAGTTGGTGCCTTCAAGATTTGGATACACGAACATTGACCAGGCAAAGCTCTCGAATACCCATCAGTATTCAATTGATAGGCTTTATGGAAATTTGGAGTACTCCAATCATACTTCAGCCTCAAGCTTTGCAGAGTTAGGTCTGTGCGCTCTTCCATGCAGGTCCGATGCCTTTCATTACATGCAAGCAAATTGGAACGTTGCGTGCATCTCCTTCAGATTTTACCACAGACCAACAGTGTTTAAACTGCTTGAGTCGATATATGAAATGCAAGATAATGGTATTGACATTCATGATTTAAAGAACTACAACTACGAGCAAAGAAAGGCTTTGCCGCTCTTTTACTTAATATTTGCGTTGGGGGTACTGTTCAAGAATGAATCAAATGTTGTAAATACTGACAACAACCCAATCCAAAATGAAAACACAAGGAATGACATGAACAACTTTATCCACCAGATAAATCAACTTGAATACATAGGCTTAAACTACTTTGAAAGCGGAAAGAAGTTGACAAACTTCATAACAGCATCTGACAACAGAACAATACAAACTTTGTTCATGATGTCTTTGTATTGCCAGTTTACTGCCCGATTAACAGAATCATATACTTACAACTCCTTGGCATTGACTCTCCTGATCAAAAAGGGTTTCTATAAGAAGCACCCCTCTTTGAATTCTGATGCTCAAAAAACATATAATCCTTTGCAGCTGGAAGTTGTCAAAAGGATGTTTTGGGCTTCATACAAAACAGAAATTTATATGAGCTCCATACTAGGATACCCAATCAAACTGAAACTTGATGACATAACCCAAGAGTTCCCTATTGATACAAAAGATGAGAACATCTCAGACACGTCTATCATCATGGACAATGAAACTGATATGATCAGTTCATGCGGAATCAACAACTTACACACAAGGCTAATGCTAATGATGTATGAGATCAAGGAATTCTACAACAAAATCGATACTAAATCACAGTATCCAGCACACTCCAAGGAAATGGTTGATTACGACAACATAGACATACGCAAACTCTTGCAGTTTGTTTCTCATATTGAAAGCCGCTTGAATAACTGGGAGAATGGCTTGCCAGATTATTTGAAGCCTTCCACCAAGAGCAGCCACATCAACAGTGACTTTTTGAGAATCAACAAGCTTTTGCATTTGGATTACTTGCATATCAAGTTGATGCTTTACAAGCCCTTCCTAATAAACAATCCAATCTACAGCAGCGAAACAATGAAGAGCAAATGTGTGAACACCTGTGTTGAAATCATAAACTTGTCCGAATACATGTGGAACCGGAGATTGCTGGTTGCTTCATACTGGTTTTCCCAATATACCATATTCTTTGCGATTGGTGTTCTAAGCTCTTTGAAGAACAAGATGAAGACAGATTTTGATGATGTTCTGGATGTCAGACTGTACCACGGAATTGAGCTGGTTAATAAATTGAAGAACTGCTCGGTAACCAGTATGTTTATTTACAATGAATTGATAAAAATATTCCATCTAGATAATCAAAACGACAACGCCTTGGATTCCAACACAAATAATGTCTTTGATATTGACCAATCTATTCGCTATGTTTCGAACAAGTCTCCAGAACAGGAAAGGGCCATTGAAGAGGACTTGAACATATTTAATGATATCAAAACTGGTGGTGAAGAAAAGATCTTTGAAGGAATGGAGTTCTTTGAAGCAGCCAGTGGATCGCCATTTGAAACAGACAAAATAACTAGAGGCACGATTTTCGAGCAATTCAACAACCTTTTTAGGTAAACACTGTATATATAAAAAAAAAAGCTAAGACATGATGTTGTTGGTAAGTTCTATGTATTCCATCAGGTTTTCTTTTTCACTTGTCAATCTGCTGGTGTTGCCTTCCCTTTCAAAGTTTGTCAACGAATCAATTTTCAGTTCAAGGTTTATTGTTTGTTCAGAGGCCCCTTTATTGGACAAATAAGCGGTTTGGTCTTTTAGAGCAATGGATTCGCCTATGAGTTTTCTTCCTCGAAGATATAGGACTTCTTTGCCATCAACAGTTTCTTTTGGTTCAGGATAGAGCTGGTCCAACTCTGTTGTCTTGTATACCTGATCTTCTTTTATAGAAGGAGTCTTGCACGGAAGCATCTTGACGTCAACACCATATGACTTACTCAGGGTATTAAAGTTGACAGTGGACAATTGTTCTTCGTTATCGGACATTGATTGTATGTTGGTGTTGTTTGGTGTAATTAACGCGTCTTCCATTTCACTGTTGAAAAAAGAGGCAAAATTGCAGTTTTCATTTATAACATTTTTTTTTAACCTTGGACAGAAAAAATTAGCCGTAAGATGTCTACAAAAAAAAAAAGAAAAAAAGAAATTTTATTATATTTTGATAATACAACAAGTCGATATAAACTTTAACTGTTTGATAAATATATTTGTTTAAATAAAGATCACCCAGCTCCTATTTCACTAAACTACAGTTATTTTGCTTTTTATTTTATTTGAAGTAACTAGCTAATAGAAACATCTAGTCTTAATTCAATCATGGTAGATTTGGTTACAACAGATAAAAACATCAACGATATTCCTAATGTTGAAACCGAGACAATAGCCCCAAAACCGTATACTGGAAAGAAAAGAGGTAGAAAACCTAAATCTGCGGAAGAAAAACTCGAGTCTGCAGAAAAAAGAAAGCTACAAAAGCTAAACAAGTTGCAGGAGGAACTCTTGAAGACTGACAGAGATATCGCCAAGATAGACAAAGAAAAATCGGATCCAAACACAGAGCAAGCCTCTGACTCAGTCCAAAACGAGTTGATCAATAGACAAGCTTTAGCGCACTTGTACCACAGACGAGAGTTTGTGTGCGATAGATGCAATTCATTGAGAAGGGCTTGCTTTGGGACATTATCAAGCTGCAACAATTGTTTGATTGCAAATAAAGCATGCACTTTGGAAAGACCAAGAATAAGAAAGTCAAAGCCAAGAAAGCTAAAGGCTGTGAACATGGATGTTTCTTTGGACCAAAGTGTGGACCTTTCGCAAATGGTGCCTATGAGAACATCTCCCAGTGGTGATAGTGAAAGAGTAGCGCAGCTGGAGAATACAGTATCTACACTGACAGAAGAGCTGAATGAGATAAATCAAGAAAAGAAATTAAGCGAAGAGCACTACAGAGAACTTGAGACGGAAAACGATTACTTGAAAGAGACCATTAGCACCCTTCAGGAGCTTTTCAAAGAGCAGCAGAACTTAGTTCAGCTTTTGGAAAAACAACAAATACAAAACTTGAGAAAGTTGAAGATGCTCCAGGATGTAAAGCATGAACAACTACAACAAGGTGCTGTAAATGTAAATAAAAACTTATTGAATCCTGAAGTTATTAACAAAGAATTAATGCAACACAACTCACTACAGTTTCAGCTTCATTCTCAAGAAAGGAAAGAATGGTTGGCTCATCTGAATAACACCTCTACTGTCAACTCTCCTCCCCCTGGATCAGCAATCACACAATACGGCAATGCTGGTCATTCTGAGTCAACGCACACAAAGAATGTTTCTCCACAAAGTAATTTCATGAACCCTAGTGAGTTTGAATCCAATGGACTGAGTTATGCTCAAGTTCAAGCTCAGTTAAACCATATAACCAACAAGAAAATGCTTGAAGAAAACGATATCAACAGTGTTGCTGAGCATACGGATCACATTGCGCACAATATCACAGAAGTAAAGTCATCTTCAAATGTGATCAAGACTGCCAACTCAAACTTAGCAGGCCTGCGCCGTTCAAGTCAAATGAGCGACTTTGGGTTCCAAAGAAAAACCTATCAAATTTCAAATGCAAGAAACAACTCAAATGAAAACACAGAAAACCAGCCTAAACTGACTAACAACGACATGGATCTATATATGGTCATGTAATTTAAATTTTCTCCTTAATCAATTTTTTTTCTTTCTTTATATATTGCTTATTTGTTCCGTTAATTGCTAATCATACATTACTTACCGGCTCTGGTGCCTTGACGTCGTAACCGAATCTCTTCTTAACATTATAAATGATTCTTCTATTTTCAGGAATATTATTGTTCTTTTCGAATTGTAAAAAGGTGAAGATACCTACACAGACACCGGTGATTGGGTCAAGGTATTTACCTAAGATATAACGTGGAGCTACTGTCATTTTGTTTTGATGTGTATGGGGTCGGATTCTTTCTTCTTGTTTTTTCCAGAAAAGCATATGTCAATTCATGATAAAGCCTGTAGAAACTGCAGGAAAAGAAAAAAATTAAAAAAAATAAAAAAAAAAAAAATAATTCAAATAGAAATTTGTATAGTTGTCACCCGCCTATAAGCTGCTTTTGAGAATGGCAATAAAACACGTTTAATCAATGACTAGCAAATAACACAGTCTAAACCATAAACAGCTTTGTCAACAAATGGTTTAATATTGTACCAGTCTATTCTTCTCCCAACAAGCTCATACACCTCATCTTGAGTGAACACACCCAAAAATGAACTTGGATCGCAAATTTTCTTTGCTATGTCCTTGCTGACTGTTTTGTATCTACTGTATTTCTTCTTTTTTGCTGTTTTATCATCTTTATTGGTACTCTCTTCATCATATTCTTCTGAGAAATCAATTGTGTATATCTTGCTGACATTAATCAAACTTTTGAACAAAACATTCATCTTCTTCATCTTCAAATCGATTTCAACAAACTTCAAGTAAAAGCTTAAATCCTTTATTAAATTTTTACCTCCTTCAACATTTACAATATTCTTTTTTAGGTTTTTCAAAACAAATTGAAACAGTCTTTCTGTAATTTCCTGATTGTAAACCTCTAAAGTGGCTTTATTGGCCAATGACTGACTTATCATTGTACAGTGTAACCTTAGCAACTTAACCGTATGTTCACAACAAGTGCTAACATCACTGCCATCGTTTTTTTCATCAGGACAGTAATCTTTTGGCGATTGGTTGAGTGTGTAAATGTATTCTATTTGTTCCATTAGTTTGGTGATACCAGTGTTCAAACCATTAGCAACATAGTCATCAATCTTCAACTCAAAGTTTTTTTTCTTGATAACTAACTGATTCAAAAAGTCAAATGTCTTCTTCTTTTTGTTTAATTGATTAGGTATCTTTTTACCGATATTTTCAATGTCGTTTTTGTAAAACATTTGAAGTAGCTGCAAAATAATATCTGATACATTGATTAATTCTGAAAAGTTACTTAATGGGTCTATTATGGAGTCATTCTCGTTCTCAACATCAATATTATACTCAACCAACAACTTCAATGATCTCTCAAAAGCTTTGGATAAATGCAATGTATCAATATTATTCAGTAAGTTTTCATAAATCATCTCACAACTCTTTTCATTTAATTCGAATTCTTCTTTGGTTATCTCTATATTTAATTTTGAGTAAACTTCCAAAAAACTCATGATGTTACTGATTCTTGTGGACGATAGTTGAATAACTTCAATGCACAGCGGAAGATCAATCAAATTCTTAATGTTTCCTATATCATTTTCTAACTTCTTCAAGTTAAATTCAATTTCTAACTGTTCTTTTTCATGATCAGCTTCAGAGTTTGAACCTAGTTTTAACATATGTTGGAAAGATCTTAAAAAGTTAGACTTATTCTTCTTGGAGTTATTGGTTATGGTTTCTTCCAACTCGTCAAAGTCCTTCTTCTTTTTGATCTCATTGAGTTTTTCATTCAAAAAGGTTTCATTCTCCTTATTCAGCTGTTCATCATTTGCCTTTTCAAAATTCAGCAATTTTTCTGTGACCTCTTTATTGCTATCGGATATTTGCTGGGTTAAATACTCCTGAATCTCATTGCTGTAGTATAGCTTAATGAATCCGTATAAATTTTTTAACATTACTGCTCTCCCACAGCTGTTGGCACCATTTGTTTCTATTTTGGAAATTACATTGGTCAGCAAGTTTGTATAGAAATACTCAAAGTATGCAAAGCTTTGGGGAGCCATAAATACCGACTTTGACCAGGTGACCAAAGTGTCTCCGATAACCTCTTCCATATAATTGATAAAAACTAGTGGTAAATCAGCATCAAACAGCTTGTCAGCTTCTTTACATTTTTGGTTCCAAAATGCCAGCACTCTGTTGAAAAGCTCATCAAAGTTCTTAGTGTTCATTTTTAATTCACTGCCTTCATCAGCTTGAATAAATAAGTTATCCTCGTCATAGTCTTTCAAAACGTCGTTTTGCAAATCAGCTAAAGATTTATAGTAGTCCATCAACAGCAAATTCTCGTTCATTTTAAGTAAGGCTAAAATAATTTTACGCGTGCTTGGCGCTTCAGTGTTGCTACTATGCAGCTCACTAAGACATTCATTCACAAACAATTCTTTAAAAAAATTCAGATTTTCCAGCTTTTGTGAACCTCCTATGTGATCATATAATTCAATGGACTTTGCAAACTCAAAACAATTTAGGATAATCTGTGCAATTTCTACCTTGTCATACTTTTCTTTTGGGAAAGTGGCTTCAATTACATTAAGACTTCTAGCATTTGTGTGAGAAAAATTGTAAATAGAATCAAAATCATCGTAAATTTTCAAATAAAGGTTCAATAGCTCGTCATATGTACATTCACTAAGTTCATTCTTGATTATGTCAAAGAAATTCAAAATGTTTATGTCCAGATCCACAACATTTGAATGGGCTGCCTTTTCTGTATTTGTCACATCTGCATCGAGAAGACTAACAGGAGTTTCCTTTTTTACAGTTTTAATTTTGATATTCCTGCAATCCCATACCCTACTATAGATATTAAACAGCTTATCTTCCGTAATATAACTAAACTGTTTTCCAAAAAGATTTATCAAAGTATTCGTATCCTTTATATTTAAATAGGAAGTTACATGGGCTGCTATGCTTTGCGATTGAAAAATTTCTGCAAAAGTTAGATACTCTTCGTATTCATGATCAAAATCAGATCCATCATTATCTGACATGACAGCTTATGGGTGGTTGTCATCATAAAAAATACTTAACCTTTGAAGGCAAAGAGGCCAAGTAAGTACTTGTTTGCATAATCCTATTTTTTTTGTTTTGTTTTTTTCAAAGCTTTTTTGTTTGCGTGGAAAGCATTTATACTCGTGAATTCGTTTAGAAGACTCCACGTGATCTACATTTAGATAGGTCAAAGCAAAACATCATCCACATGATTCACTTTGCTATTATTTTTTTTTATAAAAAAAAAAAGAAAAAGAAAAATACAGTTCTCAAACAACAAAGAAATCCACAAAACCAAGAATAACACCTCTAAGATGGATCAGAAAATTGATTCTTTATTGCTAAATGCATATAAAGATTTTAATATTGAACTAGATAATAGTTATATCAAAAATATAGCAGGCTCAATATCAGAGAAACATTTAAAGATGATCAAGCTTGTTGCTGTGTACACCATGGCAAGAAAACATGAAAATCCAATACAAAGACTGCAAATTCTTTATAAAGGCAAAGACACTTTTAACTGGCTAAATGATGCAGAAAGTGATTACCACAAGCTGTATTTGTATTACAAAAAGAAGTTGAATGTAATGGTCAATGAAAACAGCAAAATATTCACCCTTAAGGCCGATCAGCATAAAATCGACAAAAGGCATCCATTATACAAGCAGATATTCTATGAAAAGCTCTTCCACTTGAGCATTTTGAAAAATAACAACGTGGAAAAGAAACTCAAGCTAATCGAAGATGACAATCACGAACTATACTACAAATACGTCAACGAAAGTATAGATTGGTATAAAATTCTGGCCAGGGATGCTGGTGATACCGAACATATTGATTGCAGTAGAATAGATTTGCCTTCTATAGAAAAAGTTCTTCCAAAGCTTTCTGACATTTCACTGAATTACAACTTAGACGTCAATAAACTAAAGCTGATGAAAAACAACATTGATAAAGAGAAAGAAATAGATAAGTACTTTAAGGTTGACATGATTGCCTTGGTTAAGAAAAGAAAAGTGGATACCGGAAATGAATCCACAAACAACACTAAAAAGCAAAAAAAGACAAAGAACAGAAGGGTTGTGATGGATTCCACTTTCACAAGAGCATAGTTAAATGTTGGGAAAAAATAAAAAGTACCCTCAAATAAGCTCCGATGATGTGGCTTTCTGAAAAGCGCTTAATGTGTTTATTTTTATTCCCTCTTTTGTACATCACGCAAAAAAAAAGGGAAAAAATAAATATAGATATTTATTATATACATTTGTATACACAATTTCAGTTTTGTTTTTTTTTTTTTTGCTTTTCTGTTTGATTTAGGCGATTTTCTTTTTTTTTCTCAAACAAATTGTTTGCAAGAAAACACCAAAGCATTAATCACATAACCCTCACATTGTTCTTTTGTTAATAGTTGTTATATTGATAATACATTAAGTTGTCTCAATTTATCTTAATTTGTTGTATTGCCTGCATTATCATTCCCATTGCATACATCATTTGTTCTAAACACCCAATGGGAATACAAGATACCCTATTAAATTCTGTTAGAAAAAGATCCAATAATTTGTCCAAAAATGAAACTAGCAATACAAAACAAACTTTGAATATAAATTTTTCAAACATATTCTTCAAAAGTTATACATATGATGACAAAGACCACCCAATCTACATTTTTGATTCTACATATCTTCCAGACATGGAAGTTTTCAGTAGTGACAAACAACTTTATGATACCATTATAGACAAACTTATAGAGAAATTAATAGTGAGACTTCCTAGAAATAAGAAGTTTTCCATGATCATATTTAGTTCAGGCTTTAAAAAGCTGAACTGGAAATGGACTATGAGTATCAAAATCTACTCAAAGTTATTGAATGCAATAAACAATTATAGAAAGCAGAACAACGATAGATTGATCATAAACAAGATTTATATTGTACACGAATCCTTATGGGTTAGAACACTATTCAAAATTTGGCAGCAATTCAAGAATGGCCAAGTTTTAAATGACAAAGAAGCAGACCCTAATACTGAAGACTCTTTTATCATTGATGAAGAAGAAGATGGTCTTTACACCAATGTTGTTTCATCGCAAATATTTGAAACTATCTATTTGAATGACTTATCTGAACTATCCCAATATGTTGATATTACCAAATTAAGAATATCTTTAAACGTTTACTTGTATGATTTGAAAATAAACGAATACATTGAGTTGCCTTCATCATACCAAAAAAAATTGAGTACACAATCAGGGATTAAAATGAATAGAGACTTCAGACAATCTATGTTTGAAAAAATCTATGAGCGGTTGAGTAAAGAATCGATCAAGAATCAATTGGTATTTTATGAAAAAGGAGATGTTAACAGTATTACCGTAATGATCGATATCATCAATAGAAACAATTATTGTGATATATCTCAATGGGATATCTATTCTTTGGCATCGATTTTTATTTGGTTTTTGGTAAATAAAAACAAGGTCTTTTTCCCCGTAAACATAATTAAAGCTTCAAAAGAGCTTATGGCCGTTTTGAGTAAAGACAGTAAAACAGACAATGTAAAACTAGGATTCAAATTAACTTTCAAAATCTTTAACAACATCATGGAATACAACTGCTATTTCAACCTAATCAAGTTTGTGATACCATTGTTTATCAATATGATAAAGCATTATGGCAGCACACATCATAACTACGAGACTGTGTCGGAAGTATTAGTAGTGCCTTTGTGTAAACTTGATGTCGATGATGACGACTATAGAACCAATAAAAAATTAGGAAAGATCTTCATCAACAATGTTTTGAACCACTTTGAAGAAATATGCTATCATTATGAAGAGATGAAGAAGCATGGCTCAACTGAGGAACAGAGGGTAGAACAGTATCCTGAAGGAGAAAAGCCTGCTGTTAATCGTTTAGAGCAGAACTCGGAATTCAGACCAGTTCCACACTTAGTAAATGAAAAAGTATCAAAGCCTGTTGCCAAAAACATAAGAAAAGAAAGAAGCCCTGAGAAAAGTATAACACCTACAAAGTCTGGTCCTAAGCTACCTAATCCTAGAAAAGCTTCCAATGTTCTCTCACCTGTGAAGGTATTTGAAAACAGAAAAGAAGTTGATAACTCGCCATCGAAGAGACAAATGGGTGGAGCCCTAAGCAAAAGTCATATTGAAAAAAACGATAACTTGGTTTTAAATTATCAATCACCTTCAGAACATGACACATTTAAAAAAAATGATCATACATCAACAGACTCTGAACTTGATGATACAAAAACAAATAATGGGTCTCAAGGTAACTTACTTGATGCGTATGTAGATAGCAGAAGCAACAGTGAGACATTGAATTTTTCCTCTGACGATAGCTCGATCAAGACAAATTTGAAAAAAGTTGTTCAAGAAGAAGACAATTTGTACCAACAAACTAAAAAGAATCTGTTGGAATCTCCTAAAAAGCATGCATATAATGATGAGATTGTTTTACCAAGTATAGAAAACTTGGTGCTGTCGCCAATCAAGGTCCAAAGGTCTTTGGAATTGAAGACATCATCAAGATCATTATCTGTTGACGCTTTCATCTCTAACAATAATGAGAACAAAATTATCAATGGACACGGAAATGACGAAGATATTTGGGAATATGTTATAACCAAGAAGGAGAATAACAAGCTGATTAAAGACATTAATAACTTTAAAAATTTTGAAGAAGAAATAAAGCTAAAGAAGAGTTTGAAAAACAGCAACGATGGTAAACTGAGTCCTGTTAACTCAAAGTCTTTAAAGGATAGGAAAGTTTCTAATTTGATTATGATGTTTGAAGAGAGAAGTGAGGGGTTAAAAATGCTAAAAGACATTGATGATAACAAAAGGTGATATCGCATCTGACATAGAATTATCAATTATATACGAATTTTGATTACACTATACATTTTTTGAATTATGAATGTTAGACAAAGTTTTTATAAAACCATCCGATAATCTTGATTCAATTCTTGAAATGCATGCCATGTTACAGGACAAAAAAGATATATCATTGTTAGCAGCCGAAAGGGGTGGCCAACATACAGCAACAAACTTTTCTATACTAACAAAAACATCATCAACGGGTTCATTGTCTGGAGAGATTGATGATAACCGCTTCTTCTTAAGTGCTTTTAAAAACTGATTTTCATATCGAACGCAGATTTTGCACATAGCGATGAGCTCGTTGTTAGCAAGTTTCCAAGACGGGCCGTTTCCATTTGTGGTCAAAGGCACATTGTAATCATACTCTAAACATGTACTGCTTTCAATCAAGTACGCCAAATCTGATCTGAAAACTTTCAGTAGATTCAACATTTTGATAAGTAGTTGTAGTAACATAGTTGACATTTTTTCTGGGACAAAATACTTAACAAGGAATATTCTTCTTTGGGTGTCTTTTGATTTGACAAAACAGTTAATTTGGTATTTGTGCAAAAGTGTTTGATTTATTGGGAATATTGTAAACAGTGTATCATCGTTTATAGCATTCAATGCATTGTCGCCAAAAAAAATATCGATGAGAGCACTTTTATCCAATAGTACTTTGAACTTTAATCTGAAAGAGGAAAAGTCACGAAAGAAACAGGGAAACATAGCCTTTTTGAATTGATCATAGTAATCTGCATTGGCGATTGAGTTGTTCAAAAATACTTCATTTGAATAGCGGCTGATTTTTACAAGCTCATCAATGTCGTATTCTTTAGTATAATCAAGACTTTGAAAATAAACTTTATATTTTTGGGCAACCTTAGCTTTGATTCGCAGTATGTACCTTAAAGCAGTGTTGTTTACTCTTTTATTTACCAACTTCAAGGTATTGAGCTGCAATCTTATTGCGGAAATGTCATTTTCAAAACCAGGAATGAAATTTAGATTCCAAATAATCTCATCAAATATATCATCATTCTCCAGTAAATCAACAAAGGTTATGGTTTTATTCATTGTAGATCAAAGTCGGACCAATTAGAGTTGCATGGTGTTATTACAAAAGAGAAAAAAAAAAAAAACTAATTATGATTTCATTTTGGAAAGATGGCCCTAGATAAGGGTCAATGTGTTTTTGGCCATATTACCTCATTTGTAGCTCATTGGTATAAAAAGATAAGAGATAAGAGGAATTCCTTGATAATAAAAATCACAAAGAAATAAAAAGCGGCTAACACTTGGCGTTGCGCACGTGTTAGTTAATTAAATACAGCAACAGCTAGCCTGGACAGTTTCCATGAGGTTTATAGCCAAAAAATAGTGTTCAACATTATTGTAAGGCATATACGCAACTCAATAAATAATGGTATGCTTCTGATATAAAAAGCTGTTAGTTGATAATAATATATAATCACTGTATCAAATAATCCATCTCAAAGAAAAAGTTTTCAACTTCGGATTTCTTTTGAATTGTCTCGTTGCTGTTGATGCTCACAGATAGCTCCCTTTTCCTACGTAGCACTCTTCTGGGTTTCTCAAGCTTTTCTTGACTTTTCCGTTTTCTTTGATTGTCGATGGCTTGAGTCATCTGTTCCTGCTTTTGCATCAGTATTTCTTTGATTCCGTTTTGGAATGTTTTTAACGTATACGGGTTCTTTGAAGGCGGCACATGCATGAACTGAACCTTTGAAATAGCTTCAATTTCAGAAACATTTTCTTGTTTGATGATGGATTGGCCAATATTTGTTTGGTCTATAGTTAATAAAAGCTGCTGAGAATCTTCCTTTGCTTCAAGAATCTCAAGACTTTCAAGCGACACTGTATTTCCTGACGAATCCGTGCCAAAATTATCGCAAATGTCTGTTAGCATTTCTTCATTAATGGTATCGTCACTTCGATGTAACAATAACTTCCCCTCCTTTTTCACATTGTCACTGTTGTACTTTTTAAACTGGGTTGTCTCGATCAAAGGGTTTGCTGGGGTCTCATTATTATCTAAAGAGCTGAAGTTAAAAATATCGATAAAATGCTTCAACATCGGGACTTTTCCAAGATTTCTAAGCTTGTTTTTAACATCATTCTTCAAAAATCGGTAACTTGTTTCATCAACATCAATGTTGTGAGCAAGGTATTGAATACGTATGTCTTCCTGAATGTATGGGTCTGTAATTTCCATCCCGAAACTGCCTTCAATAAACACTATTTGAATTCTATTGATAAACTTATGAACACACTCAAAATGAGTATTGTAACAACTGTACTTCCCATAGGTTTCATGTTCTTGTGTATTGAAATGATCTCCACATTCAAATGATTTCATAAAAATTAAAAAAACATCACAAGCCAATTGCGTAGCACAAATCTCAATTATCGTTTTAGTACCCATGAAAGACTTCAATTTTTCAGCGATAAAGTTTGTAATCCTTGTTGAGAAATAATTTTCTACTGGCAAATCCTTGTTAAGCAACTTTATGGAATCTACAACTTCTTTCACATCAAACTCAGTATTTGATTCAGTTTCAAGGTATTCAATGAGTTGCTTTCTTAATAATTTAAAAGACTCATTGTAAAAGTGAATATCTTGTGAGACTTTATGATACATGCTAATAATCATCCTGCCACATACACTGTTGATATTCAAATGCGAGATATTGAGTTGGTGGTATGAAACTGGTGATTCCCTATGCAAATTAAGACTATCGTGTATCTTTTTGGTAAACTTTTTAGGCACATGCTCTTCTAATCTGGCATTGGTTGTAATCGCCACTTGCTTTACCAAATTAACAATTTTCTTCAGAGAATATTTGTGTCGTGAATCCACTTCGGAAACCAACTGATCACACGAAGAACTACAACTTGTGCCAAAATCGTCTCTGGTGTGCAAGTTAAATGAATGACTTCCAAATTCAAAAGTGTTGTAAAGCTTACAGTTATAGTCACCATTGATGTTAACATTTTGTTGAGCCATTAGAGCGTTAAGCATCCATGATGTCTTTGAGGCGTCTTTGTTGAAGCTGCTCTCCCCCAAAACCTTCATGATAGAAAATCTTTTTTCATGACATTGGCATGCATATATCAATGTGCATAAAGCAAATAAAAATTCGGTAATGTCTCTGGATTGTCTGTATACACGGTAAACTGTTCTTATTTCACATTCAGTAAACTTTGCTGCTGCATCTTCACCGTATTTTGATTCCACTATGAACTTTACCAACTGCTTTTCCTCATATAGCAGTCTGAAAATTTTCGGTAACTGTTGTATGTCTTGGGTGTCAACAATGTTATCTCCATCAACAAAAAAGTTCAAGTGCTTATGGGACCATTCATCAAAGTATCCAACAATCCCGTAATTGATGCTGTCATCAAGAAATTGTGGTGAATTTTTATCAAACTCAAACATTTTCAAGGATTGAATCTCAAACGGGTTTAGTTGACGATTGTTGGCAGCCTTGACAAGTGCTAGTAAAACGTAGTCGTTTTTTGGTTGCAGTGCCAACTCCAAGTTGTTGAACATCTCAATGTGGGTTGGTTTATCTTCACAAAAGTATGAAATTCTCTTTGGAAATGCATCATAAGCTCCTGGATTTTCCAGAACTTCTTCTGATAGCAGTTTATATGGCTCTTTCAGCTTCATCAAAGTTGTTTTCATAAATAAACCTAAATTTTCACCAGGATCTTCTTTTGATATGAACATTGATAATACGTGGGACTTGCTATTAGAAAGCTCGCCCATGATGAAAAATGTATCAAATTTATCTGAATGTTTATTATCATATTCCTTGAGATGAATATTATAACTCTGGTGGTTATTAAAAACAACCAATGATTTGGTAAAAAACAACAAAACCCCACTGATGCCACCGGTTGAGGTTTTGATGATATCAAAATCGTTTCCATTTTCTTCGCAATCATAAAAAAAATGCTCAATTAGTTTTTCCCATTTAATGTTAAGGTTAGGTTCAACAAAAGGTTTTTCATCCTTTATTTTTGAGACTAAGGGAGGATAAATTGTGTTTGACTTGAGTGATATTAAATCTTCAATGATTTCATAAGAGCATCTTACCAGAGATGGAGAATTTTTCAAGTATTTGGAATACAATGGGATTAGTGACTTTGAGAACTGAACTGTTTTTAAAAGCAAGCCACCTTTAAAAGAAGAAATTTTGTCAAGCAATTTGAGTTTAGGGTTGAGTAGAGTGTACTGTAAAAAATCAACGTTGTCGAACTTAGCTTTACAACAACATTTGATAAAAGTATTATTATTTTCAGTAGATCGTAAAAAAAGCATTCTAATATCATGATCGTATTCAAACTTAGAGACAAAGTTGCACCCTTTTTCACCCATACACCTAATGGCTATGCTGTTCAAAACATTTTCGCGGTTTTTTTGAAGATTGTGAGCAATGGGTGTTTCGAAAATCATAGTCAATGCTTTGGCAAGGTCGTAAGCTACCTCGTTTAAGGCTGATTGCAATATGATACCATTTTCGTCAAATGCTAAGGGATCTTTGAGAAGTCTATGTGTATAATTAGGGCATATTTTGTTCATTGAGCTTGAATCCAGTGTTTTGTTGCTGAAAAGATTGATAAAGTTGATATCGGAATTAGACAACAGGCTTAGTGATGGTGTAAAGTCCAAGGCTTTAGTAGTACTGTTTGTATAAATATAGTATTGCTGGGTTTGTGGGGTTTCTTTGACAGGGAAAATATGATTACCGGTCTCATGAGTGCTTATTGAGGGCTTGCTCAGAGTGAGGACATCATCTTTATATATCTCCTGGAAGATGTCTTCATTTAACGTTGGGGTAGAACCACTCATCCTAAATAGCTAAGAAAGGTTTTTTTTTGGGGATTTTTGATATAGCTTTTGTTATTAAGTGGTTTATTGGACACCGAAGCTCTGAAGAATGCAAAACATCCGATAAGAAGCTTATAACAAAACAAAGGAAATTGACCTTCAAATCTGTAGATCATACGCGTCAGCAAAAGAAAAAAACAAAAAAAAGAAAAAAACTTTACACAGCTAAGAATTGTTTGTCAAAGAACGGAATTTTCCAAAAGAGGGAATGTTGCTGTATTCGGATGTATGATCACGTGTTACAACACATGTTCATAAAAGGGCCGAAAACTTAGCATCCAAAAAAAAAACAAAAAACACCAAATAAAAAATAAAAAATGTGTCTGTGTGTTGTTCACACACTACAGAAAAGGGGTAAAAAAAAAAAACAACACAAGAAGCAAAAAAAAAGCGTCGCAATTTTGCTTTTAGATAGCAAAATTAACAGGTTGCCGTACAAACCAATAGTTAGTCATTCAATCAGAAACTAATTTATTTCAATAAAATCTGCCTGTGCTTTCGGTCTTTTTAATTTTATATAAAGAAAAGCTTCTTTTATAAAAAATAAAAATATAATCATCTGTAGTTCAAAGATCTGTTATTTGTTCATAGTTGCTCATTATTTATTTGTAATCAAGCAAGATACTAAAGGAAAGAAATAATATATAAGAAAATACCAAATATACACAACATGCTTAATCATACATTAAAAAGAAGATCAATCAACTCATTGATCGCTAATCATTCCAGAAGAAATGCTTCTTCTGTCACTCCTCCATATGAAAAACTTATAAGCAACTTGAATTTGATCAAGAACATCACCTCCAAAGAGCCTATGACCTTATCCGAAAAGATTTTATACTCACATCTAAACAATGTTGAAGAAACACTTGGGTCTTCAACAACCTTAAGAAACTTCAGAGGAGAAAAGTACTTGAAGCTGTCTCCTGATAGAGTCGCCATGCAAGATGCTTCTGCTCAAATGGCAATGCTGCAATTCATAACCACCAAGTTGAAATCCACTGAAGTTCCTGCCTCCATCCACTGTGATCACTTGATTGTTGGTAAAGACGGTGAAGAGCTGGATTTGAAGTCATCCATCTCCACAAACAAGGAAGTCTTCAATTTCTTGAAGGACTGCTCAGAAAAGTACGGCATTCAGTTCTGGGGACCTGGTTCTGGTATCATCCATCAAATTGTCTTGGAAAACTTCTCAGCCCCTGGTTTGATGATGCTGGGTACTGACTCACATACTCCAAATGCTGGTGGTTTAGGTGCCATCGCCATTGGTGTTGGTGGTGCAGATGCCGTTGATGCTCTTACCGGGACTCCTTGGGAACTGAAGGCTCCTAAGATTCTAGGTGTCAAGTTGACTGGTCAATTGAAGGGCTGGTCTTCTCCTAAAGACGTCATCACCCATCTAACTGGTCTGTTGACTGTTAGAGGTGGTACTGGTTACATAGTTGAATACTTTGGCGAGGGTGTTGAGAGTTTGAGTTGTACTGGTATGGCCACCATCTGTAACATGGGTGCTGAAATCGGTGCTACCACTTCTCTATTCCCATACCAACCTGCCCACAAAAAATACCTAATCGCTACCGAAAGACCAGAAGTTGCCCAAGCTGCTGATTTCGCCTTGGAAAGTGGATTCTTGAAGGCTGACCCAGATTGTCAATATGACAAGATCATTGAAATCAACTTGTCTGATTTAGAGCCATCAGTTAATGGACCTTTCACTCCGGATCTATCCACCCCAATCTCCAAATACTCTCAAACCGTCAAGGATAACGCATGGCCAGAAAAAATCTCTGCTGGTTTGATTGGTTCATGTACCAACTCCTCATACCAAGATATGACTAGAGCTGCCGAGCTGGTCTCCCAAGCCACTGCCAAGGGTTTGAAACCAAAGATTCCATTCTTTGTTACTCCAGGTTCCGAGAAAATCAGAGCCACCTTGGAAAGAGATGGTATTGTTGACATATTTGAAAAGGCCGGTGCTACTGTTTTATCCAATGCCTGTGGTCCATGCATTGGTCAGTGGGATAGACAAGATATTAATAAGAAATCTCAAGAAAGCAACTCCATTTTCACCTCTTTCAACAGAAACTTCAGAGCCAGAAATGACGGTAACAGAAATACCATGAACTTCTTGACTTCTCCAGAGCTGGTAACAGCCATGGTTTACTCCGGTGATGCTTCTTACAACCCATTGACTGATTGCATAAAGACTGAAAATGGCGAGTCTTTCAAATTTGAGCCACCTACTGGTGAAGACTTGCCTTCCAAGGGATTCTTGAAGGGTAGAGATGAGTTTTACCCTGTTAAGGACCCACAACCAAACGAAGAAGTTTCTATAAACGTATCTGCTGATTCTGATAGACTTCAACTGCTGGAACCATTTGACAAGTGGGATGGTCAAGAACTAAAGACCAATGTTATTTTGAAGGTTGAGGGTAAGTGTACCACTGATCACATTTCCGCTGCTGGTGCCTGGTTGAAGTACAAGGGCCATCTGGAAAACATTGCCTACAACACTTTGATTGGTGCTATGAACAAGGAAACCGGTGAAGTCAACACCATTTACGACTTTGACGGCAGCAAACACTCCATCCCAGACTTGATGTTTAAGTGGAAGAAAGAAGAAATTCCATGGACTGTTATTGCTGAGCACAACTATGGTGAAGGCTCTGCCAGAGAACATGCTGCTTTGCAACCTAGATTCCTGGGTGGTAAGATAATCTTGGTCAAATCCTTTGCCAGAATCCATGAAACTAACTTGAAGAAACAAGGTATGCTGCCATTGACCTTCGCCAATGAAGCCGACTATGACAAGATCTCTTCCAAGGATGTTTTGGAAACCGTTGGCTTACCTGATTTGGTTGAAAAGAACGGTGATAACGGCGGCTCTCTAGACATAAAGGTCATTAAGCCAACTGGCGAGAGCTTTGTTATCAAGGCCAAGCATACCATGTCCGCTGACCAGATCAACTTCTTCAAGTACGGTTCAGCTCTGAACTACATTGGTGAATTGAAAAGAGCCCAATCCCAAATCTGATAGACTTATATAAACAATTTTAACTGACATATTTATTTTTCAAAACTTTACTGGTGGATTTGGCCATGCTATTTTCTGCTTTTTATTTTATTGAAATGAAGTTATTAAAGAATATAATTCAAACAATTTGACATAAAAAAAAATATTATTTTTACAAATCAATTACAAATAAATATTCACATAATGCACACGCTATCTATTTAAAATGTTCTGAGCCCTGTAAGGATCGAGTTTATATTCTTTGTTAACATTCCATAAATCAAACATAATATATTCTTGGAGCTCAGGCAAGTTCGCAATGAAGTTGTTGTCAAAGGAGTTGTTTTGGTTCAAGTTCAAAGCTGGCTGTAGATTGTTAACAATGAAAAATTGCAGTTCTTCAATGCTGTCCAAGATGCTCGTCATCTTGTAGAACTTATTGATATGAATCTTCTTTTTGTTAGGGTTTGTGGAGGAACTTGCGGAGTTCAACTCCCCAATCATAGTCAAATCTTGTAGGAATAGGTACAAAAACGGTATAACAACACAGTTGTTTTCTTTCAGTTCTGAGATGTCAAGTTCATAGGTCTTTTTCAAATCTTTAGTGAAGTGCTTCAACCTTTGTCTATAGTTTCTGTAGTTACCTGATGGGTCCATTATCTTTATTAGTTTCCCATATAACTCTAGATCTTTTCCTTTTAGGTTATTCCAAATGAACTTCATTCTAGAAACATCATGGTTTTGCAAAGAAGTCATGATACAAGCAACAGTATTGAAGTTTTTGAAGTAATAACAGGACAGAGCTATTCTCAACCATGCCGTGAATCTGCTGATTATAGATGAAGTGGTTTTCCCAGAAACCAAAGATTCAACAATGTAGTTTGATAAACTGTTGTTGAAGTTGACCAGAGTTTGGATGTTTGATGAATCCTTGTTAGCCCCTGAACTTGTCAGGTACATGGCAAATTCGTCAATGTCTATGGTGGCAAACATGTACGATTCAATAAGGGTTAGCTGTTTGGCTACTTCCATGCTGTTCAAATCACAAATCATAACAGCATTGTCAACTTCTATTTGAAGATTGTTTTGGCTACTTAGTTTGTTCCACATATCAATTATTTCAGAAGTGTTCATGTCAGCTTTCAAACCAGACAAGCCTAAGTCTGTCATGTACTTTCCGACATCTTCTTTAATATCAACAAATTCTCTTGGAGTAAGCAAGTTGTTCAAACCTATGCGTTCGGTGGTGATAGGCAAAGCGTCCTTGTTCTTCTCGTCCAATAGATCATACATTTCGATTATTTGAGAATCAGAAATATCATCAGTTGCCATGAAACTTAAATCTCTAGAGAATCTTAACATCATCTTCTTCAATTTGGTATTTCTCAAAGAATTTGGAACCAATTGTGCTATTTTGTCTTTTTTACTAGCACTATTGGAAACTAACATTATATTGCTTAATATAGTCATCAAGTTTTTGCTTTCCAATGGCAAGACTTGATTACAAGTTTCGTTGAAGAAGTTCATTAAAATTGGTAAACAAGACCAATCGTTCTTGTAGTCCCAATAAGATTCCAACCAGGTTCTAATGAACTTCAACACTAATCTCTTTCTGTATCTCAGCTGAGTTGACCAGTTGTTGAAGTAATTTGGTTGGTAGTCTCTGTTTTCATACTTTCTTGAAATGTCTATATCGTCAAATCTTGTTATTAATAAAGCAATCAAAGTCTTACTATCGGTAAACATTTTGTAACTCATGAAGAAAGTCTTCAATAAGATTTGATCTCCTTCATCAGAAGAACCGGAGTTGTTTTTCATGTGATGATTTTGATAAGTGATCTCATCAGTTAAATAACACAAAATACCACGTAAAGTACCTGTTTGCAACTGATAAGTTTCTTGATCAAATTCTAGCTCAGTGAACATAGAATTTCTGTCATTAATCTTGTTGTTTTCTTTTATTATTGTTCCTTCATCGACTATACCTCTATCGGAATCCTGTATGGTGAATTTTTCAAGTAGCTTATCTTTTAACAAAGAATTTTCATCATCCTTATCATTTTCAAGCATTTCACTGATGAAATCCATACCACCATTGTTCAACATCATGCTTTTGTTATTCAAAATACCATTTTGAACGACAGAGTATCTGGCTAAGCTCTTATTGATAGTCAATTTGTCCTGGACAATCTTCCACTCCATTTGTTTGATTTCTTCTAATAAAGACTTGGAACAAATTTTGATAAAATCTTCGGAGCTTATAGCGTTGACCGTGAAATCAGCATATTGCCTGTCGTCACCCAACTTAAAATCACCCAACATTCTCAAGTAGTTGTTACAACCAACAACGCAATTGGTAATGTAGCTGGTCATATTTGAAACAGTATAGATTATCTTGCTTGCAGCTGGTGTTGGCTTGTAGTTGTCTTGACTCGAAATGACAACTTGTGATTCTTGCAACAACAAGCTGTCTTCACTGTTCATTTTGTCCAACATAATATTGATGAATTCCTTGATGGAGCTTACTAATTGTGTTACCAATTTTAATAAAGGATTCAAACTGGAGTCCAAGGTGTTTTGATATTGGTTATTATACTTTTCATTGATCATGACAGAACAAGCTTTGCTTATGTATAACAACTCTCTCAAAAGAAGAACAATTTGTCTGATGATATACTCCAAGACTTCAAAGCCAGCAGAGTTATTTTCAATCAAATCCATTCTTCCCAAAATCAAACCTGTGTATTGGAATAAGTAATTGTTGACTTCATTTAATCTTGATTGAGCCATAGGCGCAGTTTTCAAGTATACAGTATTGGTAGGGATCTCAGTGGTGGCCGAAGAAACACCCTTTTTATCAGAAACTTTTAGGTTTTGTTTCTTTAAAGTCATTAACCTCTTTTCATTTTCAAAAGTCTGAACTTCTATAGACCATATGTTGTAAAACAGATAAGCTCTTCTTAATAATTGGAAGACCATCTTCTTCAAAATAATAATTTTTTCAGGTCTACACGTTCCTTTGTACTTATCAGCCTTCAAGGAAACAGAATACCAATCTGCCAATAACCTTTTTCTGGTCTTTTTGACTAATACCTTCTTTGAAACAATTTCATTGTCTCTTGAAATGCAGCCAGTGGAGACCAAGACTTGTTTGATGGACTTTTGGATTTGGTTTATGACCTTGAGATCCAATTGTGGCTGATGATTACCAGCAACATCTTTCACAGGATTGACTAAGAATCTACCACAAGCTTGAAATAAGGGAGCTAGGTACTGTCTGCTTAAAATTACGGCTCTTAACTCAACTATTTTATCGAAAGTTTTTTCGTTTTCAGGTAAAAACACATTCAATGGCTTGATGCAATCAGTAAAGTAGTTGAGAGGTACCCAGCCTCTTTTCAAAGATTTTACCACTGTGACCTCACCCCAACCACTTTCTTCAACAGCATGAACAAATGCTAGTTCTTCCATTTCAAAGGATAAACATACTTTTTTGTCTTCTTCCTGTTCCAAAGATTCCTTGTCAAAGCTTTTGGTGGAGATAATAAACAAATGGTTGAAATCTTCTTTTTTCAAGTCAAATTCAGAGTTCTTGTAAACAGAAGTATCTTCTTCTTCAGTCTCAATAGGTTCAGCAACTTTTGTGTCCTTCAAGTGTGAAAATGACGATTTAGATTCAAAAATAGAAGACTTACTGTAGTTTGGGTTGAAAATTGTGGTTTTCCTTTTGTCCTCTTTTTCCAAGATAGCATTTTGATTTTCAAACAACGATTCAGACATCATCATGGTTTTTCTTAAAGATTCTTTGGCTTCATCGATGTTATCTGGTAAAATTGAATCATTTGTGATGTCACAAAAGTCGTTATCAGAATCATTGTCATTATTTTGGTGGTCCACAGAAGAAGATGAGATGATAGTTGTATCCACGTTGTTTGAAGTATGGACCATATCATCATTTGATAAAGTGTCCAATATTTGGTTGGCAGGAGCTTCCTGTTCCTCTGAGAATATAGTAGGGTTGCCTAAAGAAGAAACTTGCGGAGGTTGTTTTGTGTTACTTTGATTCTTTGCTGATTGATATTCATTTGTTAGTGCATAAGACTTTCTATAATCAATGTCTGGTATGGGGTTGTTTTTTGCATGTTCCGAAAAATCAAAAGATCCTTGGGGTTCATAATACGAACTTGTTGCTCTTGGTTTTTTTACTTTTCTTTCTTCAGCAATGGGTTTTTGCTCTTCGTATCTGACTTCGAATACCTCTTGACTCTCAGGATTTTGTATTTGTCTTGAATGATCATCAGAAAATATCGGATCAGATTTGATAATATGAGTTTGGGATAGACTTCTTGGAGGAACTTGAATTTGTTGAGGATCGTACTGTGTAGATTTAAAAGGATTACCAATAAGAAGTTCGCTGTTCCTGTCATTAAGCTGATGTGGATACACTTCTATTTTGGGGAAGTTTGCCTCATCAGTTTGTGGATTACTATCTTCTTTTTTGTTGGACAGATACCTTTTCAATGATTTCAGCTTGGGCAACGAATCAAAATTTTTATTCTGTGAGATTTTTGAGGCCTCGGATGCATGGTTGCTTGAATTGAAACTATGAATACTACTGTTATGATCCTCGTTGATTTGTGAGTTAGCTGTCATGAAGCTGCCGTTATCGTCAGCTGTAGAAACAGATCTAAGAGACTGTTTAGACTTAATTTTTTCAATACCAGGCTTATACATGATATGAAACATGGTGCAAGATGCTATAAAAAGTGTCTTATTAAATTAGAGATAGAGAAATAAATGATGATAACAACCTTTATAATGTTGTTTTTTGTAGCTGCGTTAGAAAAAAACGAAATCCAAAAAAAAAAAAAAAAAAAAAAAAAAGCCAGATGTCTTTTTTTTTTTTTGAGTTTACTAATGAGTTTTAGCTGTAGGAGTTAAAGAAATACTAGGCAAAGCTGAATAATGATACAGTTAGGCTGGGCTTTTAGTCTTAAGCTATATGGGTGAGCAAAAGTTGTGTGGTTGCATCTTCTTCTATATATTTTTTTGTGATTTCATTTTCCATAAAAATCAAAACTGTTGATTGCACTTTGAGATAGAGAGCAAAAAAAATACTCTGTCAATACAAAGAAATTCAAAACAGAAAACATGTGGATTAGTCTATATATGATGACATGAATCCATCAATGGAAATATTTTTTATTCTTATTTCTGAAACATTTTGTTTTTCCGTAGCAATGGGAAGTGCATGTTTTTTTTAGTGTCCACAAACGGCTATTTTTAAGAATTTTACAAAACAAGGCAAACACAAAATCAAAAAATGAAAATCAACGGGTACTTTTCCATCAGGGGGGAAAAACTTTAAAATATGGTTCATGAATGGCTCTTCTTTTATATGATATATATGCTCTAGAAGTAGTATGCTAGGTACTCGTACTGGTTTATGTTTTGGAGTAAGCTGTCCGAAGATGCTTTTTTATAATCATCGTCCTTGGTATCGTTGATTGAGATTATCTTGTAAAGCATCTGCTTTATCTTCTGTTTTGAAGAAACCTTCACGAGTCTTACTGTTGCTTCTGACAGAGAGTCTATGGAATAAAGAGTCAATGAGGATGATTGGATGCTTTGAACATCATCAACTTGCTCTATATGTGGTATCTTTTGTTGTTTGTTTAGTTTCTTGAAGAAGGATTTCATTCTATGGTTATATGGTTAGGTTATTTTTTTTTTTACTATATTAACGTTGTAATACTCTGATTCTTCTTATATAGTATGAAAAATCTTCTATACTTGCGACAAATAAAAAACCCCACACATGAACACAATCATATCATACATATCTTTATCTTTTTAGTGCATGTATTTTATTTTTTTATTTTTTTTTGATAGTCTCCACACTCCCATTTTCCCTTTCAAAAAAATGATAAACTGATAAAAAGAAAATATCAGGATATATCGTTTTGTTTTTGGTCATCACACACGTGTAATATGAAGCTCTAAAAACAGAAAAACTTTCTGGGGTAAAAATACGTGTGTGTTTATTTGTCAACTTTGAGCACGTGTAAAACACGTGCAGTTTGTAAATAATGGTAGCGTTTGCAGCTTCGATTTTTTTATTTATATCCGACGAAAGCGCATGTCAATCACCCAAAAAAACCTTCTATAAACGCGCTAGGCCTGTTAGGTGTATGAAATATGAAATTTCAAGCTGAAAATAAAATGCCTTTTTTTTTTTTTTGGTTGTTTTCTATTGCTTTGTGATCCCCTTCTTATTCTCTTTATGGATTAAAATCCCTCATATAACACCATAGCCCATCACCTATGTCGTTTGGTAAACACAAAAATGGTCTTGGTGATCACAACCTTAATTCAGTCATTGAATCTGTGAAGTCCAACAACAACAACTTACAGAAAAACATCATCATAACTGATTTCCTTATAAACACACAAAGCAATGTCATAAACAACTTTGTATTCAATAAACACCTTGATTCCGACAACAACTGGGATATCGAGGAGAGTCTTATACAGCTATACAATGATATGTATGAGATGCTTAAGTTTTTTGTAGAAAACCAGTATTTAAAGGCTAAGGACCTCCCGGAAGACCATGTGCAGTTGAAGCTATCTGACAAAAACATTGAAATTTACTCTAAAACTTTTTTGATGATTCTTCAAGAAATCCATGAGTACATCCCTATAAAGCCATTTGATATATTCATGATACTATCAAACATTTTCAACGAGGATAAGATTCCTAACGTTAATCAACAAAAGTTCAAAGTCGGCAGCAAAAAATTTGAAAGCACAAAGCTGAAAGGTGTTTGTGTAAGTTTGATGAACCACATAGTAGTAAACTTTGCTGATGAAGACAAAAAATATCAGACTTTATTCTCAACAACTCTACAAACTGTTTTCAAACATCTCAAAAAACACAAAGAACTAGACCCATCATTTTTGAAGATGTTGCTGAAGTTCTTGAAGAATATCAGTGAAAGATATGATGTATCTCGTGAATACTGCAACAAGCTTCAAAAATACTTCAACGAGTATCTTTATGAAAACAGCCACAGCAATGAGGAGATACAGGGATTACTTCTTGACAATTACTTCATCATTCTTATAGATCACAAGCAAATGAATGAACTGAAGCTTGTCGAGGACATCTTGAAAAAGCTGAGTCTATTGAAGTTTGATTTCAAACACAGTTCCAACATCGCCAATATGGTTGCAAATGCTCTTATTAACTATAACATCAAAAAAGACAATCAGTTGACCTTGGATAATGTTCTGGAAATTTACAGTAGACTGATCACCGATAATTTGGATTCTAGACTAGGGTTAGTAACAACCTTTGAGTCTTTGCAAATTTTTTGTGAGTACATGATCCTTGCAGAAAGCGAAACACCCAATACCAATTTTAGAAATAGTTTGTTTGATTTGCTAAAGAAGTTCATTGATTTGACCTTACCTTACATTGAAATAAACGCTGTGGTTGATTACTCTTTGTTCTTAGAAATATTCAATAAGACTATGTTTGATAACATCATATCAAAGTATCAGTCAAAAGTTCAACTTTTACAGATTTTAAACAACTTGATGACCAAAGGGCACTTTATTGTGGACCGTTTAGAAGCTCTAAACTTTACTTTATTCTACCTGAACCTCTCTCATGAATGCATCAAAATCTTAAAAAACGACATAGTCGATGAGTATTTGATTGAAAAAATAGAAAAGAGACTATCAAGTTTGTCCAGAGAATCCAACATTTTCCAAATCCGTGTTAATAGCAACATTGTATTAAAGGACTTTTTTAAAAATGTTGGAAACGAAACAAACTCCAAAATATCACCTTTGATCAACGAGTCATTCACCATTGTTAACAAATCAATGCAGATGATTGATGTAAACCAGTTCAACTTTCCAAAAATTCACGGTAATGCGCTGATTATTGCCAACTTGAGCAGTATTGTCATTGGTGAGCAAAGTCTGATTTTGAAAGTATTGGTAAACTTGGTGAATTTCTTGAAAAACACCTCAAATAACCTGATTATCAATGGGAAGATTAGTTATTACAAGATTTTGATTTCGTGGCTGGTTATAATAGGGCTACTGAACAATTCCGACAGAGTAACAATTGAAATACTCTCTCTTCAAAGAAACCAATTGATATTGCTGTGGAATAACCTTTTCTTGAGTTCCAGTTTTGGTATGAGCATAGAGAATGAAGATGAGCTTTATAAGTTTTTGGAAATACAGTATCATTCCTTAACAGCATTGATGAACTTTGTTACAAACTACCACCTGACAGAGGCAGAATTGAAACAAACAAAGAAGATTATGGTCAAGATATCTAACTTCAAGTACAACATTGGAGGCAAGATTGTTGACAACTTGCTGTTGCAGATCGAGTTGAAGGTGTTTATGATCTACAGAATTCTTCTGCAAAAGTACAGCTCAGACTTCAACAACAACTCATTGCTTCTGGTGCTAACAAAGAATATATCAAGTGTTGATATATTTGAAGATAAAAACAAGAACATTTTGTCCGAGTTCTTGGCGGAGAGCAAAGCCGAAGACACTGAAGCTACCATGCAGGATCATTTGGAAAAAATGCTGAAAATGAACGATTCTTACTGCTATGGATTGACCAGCTTGGTTTCATACAACGGTGTGAAGCTTAACTCCCATGACGTGTCCTTAAGTTTCCATTATGCGAATCACGACAAACATGACTGGAGCAATTTTTTGAGAGATATGATAATGACTCCATTTGTAAGCAGTTACTACAATGACCATTTGAGAATACTGACCTCTCATAATTTCTTAAAGAGTAAAAAAATCACAACAGAAATAATCGACAGTTCCTTACTTTTGTTGATTGATTCCTTCAAGAATTTAAACCCCACAATCCAGCTTTCATTGCTCCAAAATTTGTATGTCAATTTGACAACCAAGAACATTATCAAAGATAGATTGAAAGCCATCCAAATAAATGTATTAGTGATGCTGCACAGTATATTGGTGAAGTCTCATTTATACGACTTTGACGAGGAGGTTTATAACTTGATACTGAAAATTTTGAATGTTGTCGAAGAAGATGCTTCTTCAGACAACTACGCAATAGTTTTGATAGCAGAATTCAGAACAGCCTTGCAGTTTAGTAAATGTTACCACATAGACGAAGTTTCCAATGACTACTTTAAAAAGAACATCGACGAAATCGTTCAAAAACTGATTGGTGAGAATCAAAGCCTTAGAAAGTTAAGCTTGATTGAGTTGGGATGCACCATTCAATTAAACATCAAACATGGAAAAAACCTTGAGGATATGGACGATATCATTAGATTAATACTGGACATGGGATTTGATTTAGAGAATTTGGATGTCTTGAAGTGGGTATTGATTTCAATAACAGCTCTTTTGGAACACTCACACAGCACACTTGATGAGCAGATTTTAAACGGCATTGCCAATATGGTCATAAACATTTCGCTCAGTGTTTCGGATCAAAGTATTTTGGATTTGGTAACCACGCTTTGGAGGGAATTTGTGAAAGCCAATGAACCAAGCATGGATATGGCTGACACCGCAAAAATGATAAATTTCATCATTCTCAACGAATGGACCAGTGAAAGTTTGATTACTGTATTTGAAGCAGTAGAAAAAAATTCGGGGTTGTTCAACAAGGATATGCTAGTGAACCTTTCTTTGAAATACATCTATTCCAATATGCTTAGTGTCACTAGCAATACCAGCGGTATTACAAACTTTAAGAAAAATGATATGTTTGAACTGACATCATGCAGCAATGCATACATTTATCAAGTATTGAAATATTGCATTAAAAACGTTGAAAACAATAAACTTTTTGATACATTCTTGATTGCTTTGCTTTACTTCAATATCAAAGACATCACAATTTCGCAGTTCTTCAAAGAGCACTTTGCTGGTCCCGAAAAGCTAGCTGTGTTATTAAAAGTATTCCAAATGAACGACAACTCATTATACGCAGTTTTGGGTAAAAAAACCATGTCACATTTTGTCAAAATTGGGCTGCCAGCCGAGTTGAACAAGTCATTTGAAGATGACGTCAGCTCAGTATTGCTTTCCTTCAAGACTATTATACTGGAGACTATCCTTTTAGAAATCAAAGCTGCGGAAAGCTCTATGTTCACGCAGGACGTAATCGATGGTATCATTGACCTTTCTTATGTCATTTGTCTAAATTACTTGAAGGATAATGCAGTAAGTCTTTTAGCATTAGAGATACTGATCAATACACTCGAATACATCGATAAGAGTAAGATGTTTAACAACAAGCAGACCTCCCAGATGACTACAATTACCACTCTTTTCTATGAAAACAAGTTTACAAATATCGAGCAAATGAGCAAACTGTTTGACTTTATAAGTAAAGTGTTGGTGATGATTCCTGAAATAAGCGATGATATGGAAAAAATACTCAGTGCATCTTTGGATATTTGTACAAACCAATCGCAAGAGACTTTGGAATACATTTTGAATTATGAACCCACAAGTGATTTGAGCACGTACACGGTTTTTGAAAAATCAAACAGCAATTCAGCACAAATAATGTTCAGCAAACTAAAGGTGTTCAGTAATGCTGACCTGAAAAAGCTCACTTACCAAGTTTTGAAAGCCTGGATAGTTTTCACACATAAGAGTCTATTGAAGCCAGACAGTGATTTATCTTCTGTTAATCTCTCCAAGATTTTCTTGTTGTCTGTATCCTTTATAAAAGAGAATATCATTAATCAAATACACCATCAAACCGACGCTTTATCAACTGACTATTTGAACGATAATGACGAGGATTTCATCAAGGTTGTTTCCTGTTTCATCGATATCTTGTACACCAGACCTGAGATCGTTGAGATAGTGAAGGATAAAGACCATTCTGGTATAAAACTGAAACAGGTCAATGATGCATCCTTTGAAGTTGCTGAATTCCAAAAAATGGTGTACTGCTGCTATGTTGGCTGTTTGATGTACATAAACAAGAACATTAATAATGTAGAAAGAATCACAGAAGCCTTAAGTGTCTTAGAGCTGATTTTAAGCTTCAAGAATGATTGGAATATTTTTGTTGATGAAGGAAATCACGTTCATGAAGAATTGCTTTCTCTGCTTAGCACAATCCTGCAAACCGCTGACAACTTTGATGTTGTTATTTTCAACATGTTGGAAAGTGTTTGCTTAAAATTGAACAATGATGTTAAGTTTTTGGACATGGTATACGACTACCTAGGTGTCATTACCCTAATTCTACAAAAGTACATTCCGGCTATCGGGTCAATTAAAAAAGACCTTTACCAAACACTAACGGCCAAAGACTACGCTTTCATTCAAAGGATCTTCGAATTTTTGGTTCTGTTTATCAATAATTTGAAAAATGACGAAATGAAGCGAGACCTGTCTTTATGCGTTTTGAATTACTTCACAAAGGTGATTAATCATGTTGAAAATTTGAATTATTACTTCTCCAGTATATTTGGGTCTTTGTCAGCCTTATTAAAAGAAGATTCAACGGTAAGCACTCAATTCTGGAAAATCACAAGAGACAAAATAGATGTTGAAGATGTACTACTTGAAGAAAATTACCTAAAAATGATGAGTGTTTTCATAAGATCTGTTCCCGATTTGAGCTTCAACATAGATAAATTTGTCACAAGACTCTTCACTAATTGTAAGAATGAGCAGTTGATTAAGAACGTATTTGAAGTCTTTGATAGTAACATGACAGAAATTCCTACACTGAACTTAGTATACAAAAAGGGATGCAAAGAATTGCTGAACATGAGCGACAATTATAAAACTAACGATACGCTTACCTTGCTCAAGTTCAATTGTTTGCTGAAAAAGAATCTTAACCCTGGTAGTTACAAACTGATACTGATCTTTTATTCTAAGATCTTGCTGCAAATTGAAAACGACCAAAATGCCCAAAAAGAAGTAAAACTCTTTTTAATGAAGTTATTTGAAAATGACTATGACAAGCTGAATGAGATTGTTACTTCTTATTCCAAAGAGGACGTTGATTATACATTTTTGCTGTAACAAATTCACAACTAACCAATGGAAAAAAAAAAATCTTTATATTTACGCGTTTAAGAATTTAAGTTCTTTAGTTTCTTTTCTTTTTTTTTTTTTAAAAAAAAAGCATCAGCATAATAGCATCCCAAAAGCTGCTTCTATGTCATTCCTGAACATTAAAACTGTAAGTGCTGGTATTGCTGGTACAGGACTAGTCTCCTACTTTTTGGGAAGTTCTTCAAAAGGCAGTTCTTCTGGAAATACAAACACATCATATCCATTGGGCTCAAATAACGGACTTTCAAAACCTGATGGTTCTAACAATCTTATGTTCCATGAATCCGATATCAACCCAAGTGAGTACTTTAAACTAGGTGGCTTTCCTGGTCCTATCTTTGATTTAGCTCAAAGCAAGCAATTTGTCACTTGCTATGACAGAGAAAGGAAAATTCCTAAATGGGTTGTTGAGCATGTCACCAGAGAGTCGTTGAATGTGAAGAACGGAGATAGAAAGAAAAGTAACTTCAAAGAAGACCAAAGAATCCCAAGCACATACAGATCACTGTTGAAGGACTACTTCAGAAGTGGATACGATAGAGGACACATGGCCCCTGCTGCTGATAGCAAATTTGATCAAGTCGCTATGGACCAAACTTTCTTGTTGACCAACATGGCTCCTCAAGTAGGCGAAGGTTTCAACAGAGATTACTGGTCACACTTTGAGTGCTTTGTAAGAGACCTTTGTGTGAAGGATTTTGAAAGTGTAAGAATTATCACAGGTCCTTTATTCCTACCCAAATTCAATGAACAAACGAAAAAATATGAGATCAAGTACGAAGTCATTGGTAATCCACCTAGTATAAGTGTTCCTACGCACTTTTATAAAATTGTCGTTGCTGAAAGGTTTTCCAAAGACAACGATAGAAAGAAGGGGGAGAATCTGTATGTTGCTGGTTTTGTTTTGCCTAATGATAAAATACCAAATGATATTCCTTTAACTTACTTCAAAACTCCTATTGAGGCTATTGAAAGATCTTCAGGGTTAAGCTATTTCCAACAGAACATTAGCAACAAAAACGTCAATGATCTTTGTGATAGCGTATCCTGTGTTTTAACAATCAGGGATTGGTCTAAAAAGATGAAGACTCTTCCTCCACCTAAATAGAAAAACATCTTTTAATTCAAGGGTAGTTATTTACAAAGGTTATATACGTTAGAATTGACACTAAAAATACACAAAAAAAAAAAAAAATCTATAGTTCTAGAGTTTCAGATATGTGAAGCTGATTGGTGAACCTCAAAGGCACTCATCCGTAAGGGTTGGCGTATTTTCTCTATTTTCAAACTTAGCCATTAATGATTTCAGAAATATGATTTCCTGCTTTCCTTGTTTTTGTTGTTTTTCAAAATGCTTGATTAATATCTCGCATATTGGTTGATAGTTGTTTGGAGTAATGAGAGTTATGGAATTGCTTAATTGTAAGAATTCGCACACCAAACAGTAAACTCTCGTTACATCTCCTGTTTCTCTCAAGTTAAGTTTTGCCATTAACAATCCAAAGGCATTTCTCCATTGGTAATAAGACAATGCGGCTTCACTGATGACAAAGGTATCAATATCAAGTTCAATATAGGGACGCAGATTCAATGCGTCAACGAGCTTGTTTAGATGATCAAGCTCGTATGAATCGAAATTCGACACTAAATGCTCAAGTATAACTCTTTGGAACATAATAACGTTTAGATAATCCAAAGTGTTGGACAACTGTTTTGAAATTGTAGTCAACTGCGTTAGCAGATCTTTGCCATTTGTTACAAAGTATCGAGCCAAGTCTTCATTATTCACAGAAACTGAAGGTTTTTGAATTTCCAGTATAGCGGACAAAGCATTTTCATCTCGAATACCACTGATTACTCTGAAAATTTGCTTATGAGTTTCATCAGGAATTGTAGCTGTGTTATTAAAAAGAGTGTGAAACATTTTCTCAAGATAATAGTATCTCTTTTGGTATGTCAGCAAGTCCAGTAAAGTATCTCTATAAAAGGCAACACCGCAAAACTCTTGGTTTTCGATGATAGGCAAAATCAATTTGTTAGCCAGTTCATAGCTTTGTGTATTTTTGGGACATCTTGTAAGGAATCTAAACAGATCATTGAAGTCACTGTAACTGTAGGAATCGATGTTTGGATTCACAATCATATACGATTCGAGGATCAGCAGGAGATACTTGGATTCTGCTTCAGTAGCACTTCGAGATTGGCTTGCTTCTATTCTGATTAAATTTTTAAGAGTTCCCAAAACATCAGAATAGCCAACGAAATTTTGGCCATTGAAAGAGTCAGAATGTTGGAGAAAGTATTCAAGCATAGATAGACACACGATGTTACCATTGGCTACGTTACCAGATGACACCATGAAGTTCATTTTTTGTATAAACAGGTTGTTGAAATCCGGGATGTGTTCGTATATCTTGAGCTTGTCATAATTGCCGTTTTTGATGAAGCCATTGAATATAGATGTACAATCTTCAACATGTTCTTTATAGTCTCTTGGGGAATGAAGCTGTGATCTAATTTTGCTGACTATTGCCTGTGGAGAATGTGTTTGTGGTGATTTCAGAATGGAGTAGCATCTTTTAATTGGAAGCATGTGTATATTGCAACCTTGAGTATGTATTGGCTTTTAGTTGTTTGGGTTTGTTTGAACATTCAACCACAATCTTTAGATGAACTATCAAAAACTGTTATTGGTGAAGTGAAAGAAAAAAAAAAAAAGAAAAAGAAGAAGAAGGAAACTAGTAGTAAAAATTTTATACACGTGACTAATCGGAGATAACAGTGTCTGGGAAGAATAATAATCAACAGTAGATAAATGTTGTTCCAAGTCATTACACCAAAAAAAAAAAAAAAAAATAGAAAATAACCAACAACAAACCCCTAAAAATCAATGCTATCAGACGTACTATATTACACTCACAGTGTTAGCATAGACAAGCTCTTAGCAAATGTTTTATTTGACGGCATTGAAGATCAAGAAAATGAGCTTAGAGACACAGAACTTAAAGAGATCATAGGTTACAAAAAAGACTTTAGTCTACAATACCTTAAAAAAGCTGTATACTACACAATCCTATTAAATCATAAAACCCCATTGAGCGATAACCTCCGAAAGCTATTGTACAGTTCATTTAGCCTATTCAATATTATAAAAGTACTATTCCCATCCCAATATTCAAATCCAAGTGAAGACATATACGTCAGTACTTTGAATGAGGATTTGGTGAATGGGGTAATGAAGTATCTTACTCCTGAACTACCTATTTTAGATTACTTGTTATCGGATGTTATCAACGTGGACAATTTGAAGGAAGTCAAAAGATACATAGCAAGACTGCGGAACATTCAAAGATTGAAACAAGCAGCTAAAAAAGTCAACAGTATTTTCTGTGTTATGTGCGATAACAAATTGGTTAACAGCAGAAAAATGGATTCAAAGGGGAACAGCATATGCCATTATTGTTACTACACGTGCATGTAAAAAACGCAACCAAAAAAGAAAATGCAAATTCACTAACCCGTCGCTGTAAGTCCCAAGGCAGCGTATGAAAATTTGAGTTATTTTATTTTTTTTTATTTTTCGTCTTCTTCTTCTTTTTTTTGGATAGACCAAGGGGAATGGAGGTTTACCCCAGATTGATCTGTTCGATCTACGGGATGGCTAGATTGCTACTTATGAATTAAAATCCGGGAACTTTTGCTACTGAATTGAATATAGTGACAGTGTTATATTCATATAGTAAAGTGAATGAAATACAGTGCTTTTAACAGTACTATTACAGGCATGAAAGAATAAGGAAAGCCTAGGATGTG
>JAJLRV010000142.1:61414-73328 GCA_030567235.1 Hanseniaspora clermontiae | reverse complement strand
AAAAAGAACAAATCGCAAAAGATAACAAAAACTGCCATTGCTCAAAAACAATTAATCTTAAGCACACTTCCAAAAGCCATCACACCCAAGGATTTTTCTTTTTTGTTAACAACAAAAAAAAACAACCATGTCTGTCACTACGGCTAACAACCATTCTGAATCTATAAGCAAACTGTTCAACCTCAACCACGTCCACATCACCAATACCGATAATAACCTAATAAACAACGACCATGTTCCCAAATCTTTTAAGGAGTACCACCAGAACAACCAATCCCTGTCCTCGTCACTGAATCTTCAGCAAAACAACAGACAGAATACCGTTGACAACAAACAGAAGTTGGTGTTTGAAAAAAAAGCTGTAACAAAAAAGCCTAGAACCCAATCTATTCAATCTGTTTTGAGTAACGTCAGCAGCAGACATGCTTTAATAAAAACCAATGAGCAAGACGAAAAAGCTGCACAGAATACCTCAAATAATAACGGCCCTATCTACGACTTAACCCACAATCTGAACCAGCAAGTTCAAAGCCCTGCAATGATGACCACTCTGAAGAAGGTTCGCAGTACTATCCAACTGAACAACTTAACATCAACTGCTTCAAACAATACTCATAACAGACATAACTCTATGATCAGCCAGAACTCCTTTGATAACGATAAAGTACTGATTGGTGAACTGAAGCCATTTGGCAAAAAAGACAACACAGTAAAGAAAGATAGTACATGCAAAAGCATCATTAACGACCAAGACGATGATATTATCAATAACGATCTAATTGAATGGAAGAACGGATCTGTAACTTCAATGGTCTTAGGAACTTTAACCACTTTTAAACCAAACAGAGTTATGGACGATGACGTGAGCAATGTTGACTACATCGATACAGACTCTATTAACGACAAGAAGCTCACCACTGATGCTTTGAAAAACTTGAAGCTTTTACAACAGCAAAAAAAGAGATCACTGAATAGAAATACCTCAATGGTATCTCAGACCTCTACAAACTCATCAACCGACTCACCAACAAGACTCAGACACTCAAACCCAAGCTTGAATGAGCAGCATAATAGAAAATCTGTGGATGAACTTATTGAAGAAGATGAAGAGTACGAAGATAACATAGGCAAGGACATATCTTCCTTATCCTTCTTCGGCAAAAATATCATTATGGACTCATCAATACAACCCAGAAAGCACTCAATAATACCCGCAGCTACTTTGAATTTGATCAACCAACAAAAAGACAATAACCTTGACAAAAAGAAGAAGTCCCAACAAATTGACATACCCAAAAAGCCTCTATATACTCCTGCTGTGTTGAGAGATATAAATGAGACCAAAATAAGCAACGACATACTATTGAAACGTGCACTAACACCATCTTACGAAGTAAGCCTGAACAGCACGAATGAAATAACGGAAAACATCGAGACAAATAGTATCTCAACAAACACTTCAAAGGCATCGACTTGGTCAAAGTTCATGACGTACTTCAAGAACGATCTAAACTACGACAAAAATAACATCACCACAAAGTCTTTCAAAACAGAGCAAATTCAACCTATTACCAAGGAGCATTGGATTCCTGATGATTACCGAGATGCGTGTTTTGATTGCAATACTAAATTCAACTTGTTTGAGAGAAGACATCATTGCAGACATTGCGGTGAGATCTTCTGTTATAAGCATCTAAGGCACTTCTTGTATTTGAATTCACAGGCTCATTTCATCATTGGTGCCACTGGATTGGGTAAGCTAGCCAAAGTGTGTGATGGATGTTTGGAGAAGTACGAGTCTCTGTTGAGTTCAGGTAAAGTCAACGAAGAGGAAGAAAACAACCTTGTGGATCAAAACAATAATATCGACCAGAACTTGAATGTCCGTGTTCCTGAAGATTGGTACTGGTCGAGTTTCTAGTATTTATTTGATTAAAAAAAAAAAAAACAAAAAAGCTATTTATTTACTCTAGATAATTTATTTTTACTAAAGCTAAGTTACGTTTTGTGGAAGCAACAGTAGTTGTATAGTAAGTTGGTGACAATACTTTAATATGATGATAATTCTTACATTAGCAAACAATACAAAGCCAGCTAGCTCGTTGATTCACTGCCCATCTGTAAAGGGAGATGCAAAAATAAAATTGCGTAAAATCTCCGACAATAAGTCTTTTACCCGAATTTCTCACATTATCAAATTTTCACGATTACCCTTCAAATCAAACAAGATAAATCAAAAAACCCAACCAACTTCCACACACAATGTTCAACAGACTAGCAAACAAAACTGTCTTCAAAAGATACATTTCATATGACAAACTGTTTCCTCTCACTATAAAATCACCTACAAACTATGTGATAAGTCTCGAGAGTCTTAGAAAAGAAAATAGACAATTATTACTTCAAAGCAGAGAAGACTCTAACAAGACAGAGGAAATCAACGATACTTACAAGAACCTATCCGATGACATGTTGAGATACATCCTGTACACAAACAGCTTGTTTAACAACAAAATAGAAGTTGGTGGTTTAGATAGTGATCCAAGGTTCAACATGATTGATGATTTTGAGTTTTTGGAGGAAGTCATGGATACCATGGAACAAACCGATAACATCACCAATATAGAAGAGCTGGAGACCATGAAGAGCAATGTTGCGAAGACGTGCATGGACTTGAAGATGGGAATAGAAAAAGACTTTGAAGCCAAGAAATTTGAACCATCTCTGCAAAAATTCATGAAGTTTAAGTACTTGAATAATGTCACAAAGCACATCGATCAAAGAATTGAGACGGTGGAGGAACTAGAGGATAAGTAAAGAGTATTTCCAATGAAAAATAAAAATAAATAATAATTTACAATTAAATCGTACTATAAAAAACCCAATTGTCAATATATAAGCACAAATGAATTAATTCTATCATCCAAAACAAAATAAGAACACGGTGTCGATCATATTTCGTCATTTCGCCTTTCTATAGAGCCACATCGTCAACTATGTCGATGTTGTCGGCTTCTTGCAAGTTCTTCTTATTGATTAGTTCTTCTTCAGCTTGATTCAGTTCAGGTATGCCCTTTTCACAAAGTTCAAATTCTCTTTTTTGAACTTCACTAACCGGCCAATGTCTTAGCCACTTCATCTTAGGACCTACTTCGGAATTTTGGTTGATTCTGAATCCAAATACCTTTGGCTCATATTGGAAGTTCTGCAAAGTATGTTTCAGACCTGGCTTGCCATACATGACATCTTCATATGCAATGAATTGATCTTTGTTTGCATTCAAAATATTCTGTTTTTGTCTCAATGACTCGCTGATTATACCTAGCTTCTTTTTGGCCACGTACTTATCCAATTCTGTGAATGCATTCAAAAAGATACCTATGAAGCTTCTACCAAAGAACGAACCGTCCAGGATTGGCATTAGGTTAGGAGATATTTCGTATAGATCCAAACATGAGGGACAATACAGCTTGCAGATATGATGGGTAGGGAAGTCGTTGATACCGCAAGGCAACAATTGGACCTCAGAGCAGTAGTATCTCGAACAAGGCCCATAGGTCTTAGAATCATACTTCTCAGCTATCTGGTCCAACCCATCCTTGGTTATAACGTATCTCGCATGAATGGCACCGTATGCATTGTATGCTCTGTGAAGAATCATTTCCAAGTGATACAACTTAATTTCCGGATCAGTCTCGTCATACTCATGGTCAGAATCAGAATCGCTATCCTCAATGTCCTCCTCCTCTATAACTTGCTGCTGCATGCGTTTTCTCTTCAGGGTGCTTGAATTCAACCCACTTAGCTTCTTCAGAGACTTGTTGGAGAAATTGGATAGATGGTAGTTTCCCAAAAGCAACTTGTGCAGAGTGCTAAAGTTTTGGATTTGCTGGTGCAGCCCTGTAAGATTGAACTCATCTGCAATGTAGGACTTGGGTATCTTACACAAGTACTTGAATTCCCTCTTTTCTTCTATAAGCTTCATTATGTTGGTATTCAACAATCTCCAGTGTCTTTTATGGTAGATGCCCGATTGAATTTTATCTACTCCTATGTCTTGCACTAGTTGTTTTATACTGGATGTAGTTTTCTTAGGTAGCTCTTCTATCTTAGATACTAAAAAGCTAGGAAGATCAGCATTGTTGATCAAATTGGCTTGATCTTCTTGCAATAGGTATACCAAGTTAGCATAGAAGTTTTTGTTATCTTCAGACTCTTGGATGCTTCCGGGGGTAGATGAGTTGAAGTTGCTAAACTCGTTGGAAGCAATAAAATCAGAGCTGTTATTTTGATAATCAAATTCACTTGAGTCCATTGTTTTTTGGTTTTTTTTTGGGGTTTGATGTCCTTTGTAAAACCTTTGAACTTCCTAGTGTTTGATTGACCAGCGAGTGTGTTTTGGTTCCCATCGTTGCCTTGAAGTTTTGTTTTTGTTTAACAAAAAAAAAAAATTTTTTTTTTTTCCTAGTTGGGAGTTGTCTTTTGTTACCCCAACACATTGATCTTCAAAGATACTGCACACTCTGATAATGTCGAAGAGACCCATCAAACGTACAGCGTATAAATACCTGCTTAACATATATTGCTGGCTTTTACAGCTAAAATAGTAGAGTTAACATATACTGATTTTTACAACGAGGATTAAAATGTTTTGAGTGTTTTCTTCCCCTGGATTTCTCAATGGGTTCTGCTTGGTAGCGGTTTAACCGAAAAAGGACAAAGTTTACTGAGTGCACATAGAGGTCGATATTGGAAAAAAAAAAAAAACATTAAAAAATTTTAATGAGAAAAGGGCAGAACACATTAACATATTTCAGTAGAAAGAACAAACTCTCCAAACAACCCAATAATAACATAATCCCCAATCATGGAAGCCAATACTATTCTTATACTTCTATTTACATTTTTCTTTCTTCAAAAGATAAACAACAAGTTCCACATCATTGCATTTTTGATCAACAAAGTTATCTTTTCAAATAACTCCACTTTCAAGGAATTAGTTGCCTTGAACAAAGAACACATTGAAATCAAGAAGGAACAAGACAAAATCTCTGCTCAAGATCAATACGGAAAATGGACCAAGTTGAACAGAAAGTTAGATGCCATCAATGCCAAGAAAACAGCATTGAACTCAAAGATAGATCAAACTACCAAGGAAAACCAAGCTAAGGTTTCAAGAATTGAAAATTTCATCATAAAGTACCCTTTCTTAGGTTTGAAGATGTACTACGGAAAGACCTTGATATTCCAATTTGAACATAAATCTTCCATCTCCAGAATTCTACCGGACTTCTTGGAACAAATCTGTACTGTTGGGTTCACTGGTATTCCACTAACCTTCATAAAAATGTTGTTGAGCTTCATTAGAAATGACTCTAGCATTTCAGAATTTGGTTATAAGAAAGGCAATGGTGTCTCCATTGGTATCTTGTTCTACTGCTTAGAATCTGTCATTTCCGAGTTCTTAGGTTTATTCAGCAACAATGTATTCAGTAAAGTTGAAATGCCAGCTTCCTTACAAAACGGCGGTGCTAAAGCCCCAGAAGTTCACGAATCTCTAGATTGATTAAGGTATCGAGCTTTCTTTTTTTTTTCATTAAAAAGCATTATTTTATATATATATATTGATTATTATTTGACTTTGAAAGTACAAATAACAAATTTTTTTTTTTTTTCAAAAAGAGGTAGCCTTCTCAAATATCTTTTCTCTTCTTTTTTTGATAACTTATCAAATCTCTACAATTTGCCAAGTCAGCTTGATGTTTTAGAATAAACTTCAACCAATTCATTAGAGTATCATAGTGTTTATCCCGGTTATTATTTATGCTCTCCAGCATTTTACTCAAGATGTACTTGATCCAAATGACATGACACCATCCATATGAATTTTGGTTCTTGTGGATGTAAACGATTACCTTTCTCATTTCTAAATAGACCTCATAGTGTGGACTATCTCTTTTGTAGAAAATAGGATGGTCTAATCTTGTGTCAAATTCCTTGAACTTACACATCTTGTAGTCTATAATGAAAACATCATATGTGTTGTTAATTATAATATTATCCAGATTCAGGTCTTGGTGTTGAAATCCGATTTTTTCTAACTTTGCCAAGATATTGATCAACTTGATGAAAATCTTGGATATGACTCTTGAAGAAGGTTTTGGTGATTTGCTCAAAAAAATAGACATCGGTATACCTAGATCAAAGTACTCAATTTTCAAAATACATGAATAATTGTCCTTCGTCTTCATATTGTACAAATTGTTCACCATCAAATGAAAGTTCCTCTTGCTGTAGTCTTCGGGAAATATATTTGAAATTAGTGTCATGTTGAGAATAGGGCAAATACCATATTCATTGGAAATTTCTTTAAGATCGACATCTGTCAAATGTGGGTTCTTTTCTAGCATTTTATCTCTCATCAAAGAAGTCATTTGTTTAGTAATGCTTATATCCTTGAGTATCAATTCTATTTTATTCACATCCAAAGTATCAAATGCTAAGTACTTGAATATTTTGTTTCCGTTGGCTTTGGTGACTACAGTGGTATCTCTTTGATAGTAAATGTCTTTTCCGTTGATTCTTTCAAATATTCTTGATATATCGTCGACTTTGTAACACAAATTTACAAATGGCTCGATTCTTTCTTTGAAATCTTCTGCATCTTCGTCAACATCCTCAACAGATATGTCATACTCGTTATTATTAATAGGTGTACCAACAATGTTTGTTGATGTAACTGTTTTCAGAGATTCTTTGGATGGTTGGTTTCTCAATAGGGATTGCTGGGAGCTCTTGCTTCTTAGATTTGATTTAGATGGTCTTTTTAGAGATATCATAGACGCTCTTTTAGACAGTTTGCTAAATGGTGACGAATGGCCTGACCTTATTGACGTAGGGGAATCATTCATATAATTCTGTTTGAAAGGCTGTTGATATTCCTCAATTAATCCGTTGTATTCATTATGTGTTGGCTGAATACTAGGTGCTCCGTTTAATGTTGTTTGATTCATATTCTGCATTGATGTTTTATTTATTAGTTCTTTATCTTGAAACAACTTCATTTTGATTTTTGACTTTAGACTATCCATGCTTGATTTAGTCTTCATAGATTGCTGGCTTAAATCCACGTCATTATTAGTGTTGCCGTACATGACTGGTGTGACAGATGCTCTTCTTAAGACAGACTCATTGTTCGTTACATATCTATCATTATCGGGGGAATATTCAGACAAATTCATCATTGATTTTCTTCTCCAAAACATCCATTTCGATGCTGATTTAGTAGAACTTTGCGAGTTCGTGGTCATTTGAGAACTCAATGACGCATTGCTATGGCTGTGGGATAGTGTTGGGTTTTTATTGGCTAAAGACACAGTAGAAATACTTGTAGGGATCCGTCTTCCGTTGTAGTTTCTACTGTTATTGTAAACGTCGCTAAATTTACCATGCGATTTAGGATGGTTATCATTAGGCAATGATGTGAGATTAGCCGATGCCATTATACTATTCAAAGAAGAAATGGACTTAGATTGGGACATTCTTGTGTTTTTGTAATAGGTTGGAGTTTTAGGAGCATTACTTGTACTACTTCCAAATTGGAAGTTGCTATCAACAATATAATCATTCAAATATCCAGAGTATCTCTTTTGAGTTCTGTCCATATTAGAAGTCCTCTTTTCATTTCCAGTGTCTTGGGTAATATTCGTTAACATACCGTCGGAACTTGATATGCCATTTGTTGACATAGACGAAGCCGATGAAGACACGTTTGGATTTGAAATGTTGTTATTAGGTGTACTGTTTGTATTGGTACTGAATCTCTCGATGTTTATGTTGACCAAAGACTCCTCCACAGATGCATTCTTCATATGCGAATATGATGAACCTTGAGCCGAGTTGTTTTCATCAGTGCTGGCTAAGGTGACTGTATCCAAGCTTAGTGAAGAAACAGATGTGTGGTTTAGTGAGTTCATCGAGTATCTTTTGAAATTAGGTCCGCTTGATTTCTGATTAAGATTGATGCTGTTATTAGTACTTGTGCTTATCATGCTCCATCTTTGGTGAGGGTAATTGTTATTAGGTTGACTCTGTCGTTTCATGTTGTTTGAGCTAGGATTCATGGTGATGTGAGAATGTTTTTTGTTTGATATTTTGATTATAACTTTGGGTTCTTACAATATATATCTATTCATATATTTTCTTATCCGATGAGACAATTTTATAAAAGAGAAAATTACGAGAAGGTAAACAAATTAAGATTTTCAATTTCGACCACTGAAAATGTAATTTGTTATGATTTGAAACGTTAAAAAAAAAAAGTTCAAAAAAAAAAAGAAAAAGGAAAAAAGTAAACAAGGGCGTGTTTCATAAACAAACTTATTATAATTTTTTTGATTTGTTCTTGTTCCTATTTTTGGTAATGGCTTTTACAGTTCTAGATAAGCGCGTATGTTTGCCAATTGTTTTTGTTTACACCTACACTTCCAGAAATAGCAAATGCACACGTGAACACTTTGCTCACGTTTTATACATCACGTGCAAAACAGAGTTCGCTCTACAGCTATGATTATTTTTTCTGGTATTTATGGTGGTCTCTCCCTTTCTACTACAAAAATTCCAGATTAATGTCATAAAATACCAAAAACCATAAACATCGGAAGACAATATAAATTAGCTGCTATGGGTAATTCAGCTGACGATAACATCTTTGGTGATTTTGTTGATTTTAATGCTTCAAACAAAACTTTGAAGACTAATATAGATACAAACATAGAGCTTCTTATAAAAGAGCTAAATTTTGATATAGATCACATACAAAAACATACAGATGGACTCAGTTACGATCAGGAGGTCAAATCGATGTTTGATGGTGAGAACACTGACTCAGTGCGGTGTAACATAATTTATGAACAACTTTTCAATTCTGTTTTGTACAATCCGCAAAACACAACAAATGATCTAGATTCAATGCTTCTTAATAGCCACACATACTCTCACCTTATAAACATATTCTCACCGCATCTTAAATCAAAAGATGTGAACCTGCTTAATAAATCACATATAAACCTTGGTAAAAATGATCATGAAACAACAATCATAACTCATATAAATAACTTCACTGACAAAATCATTAAGATAATAAGTCAACTAGATATTAATCCAATAGATGAAACAGAATTTGACAAATATTTACAAGATCTCAAAAACAGTTATTTAAGTGCTGTGATAAAGCACAATAATCACTTGTCTATTCTAACGGATCACGATGTTTTAGCATTAACTTTAGACCTAATAAAACAAAAAATGACGACACAAAACCTATCGAGGGATAATGACGTTTATAAGAACGTTGTTCGAAATTTTATAGAGCAATCACAAAAGAAACGTATAAGCAAGTTAAAGAAAGATCTAAAGAAGTAAATTGGGAGTGCGTTAGATAAAACAAAGATAAAAATAAAAAGATTCAATACTTAAAATAATCTATATAGCTATATAATTTTTTTTTTTTTTAATCAACTCTTGGTTCTAATTTAGGCTTTTTCAAAGCTTTCTTGGTAGTTTCATTATGTTCCATATCGTAAACTTCACCCAAATCTCTACCTTCTAGATCTAAGTCCTTTAGTTTATAAATTCTTACTAGCCAGTTTTCAGTAGTGAAAACTTCATCGAAGTACTTCAATGGCAAGACATGACTTTCATCTATAGTGGCGCCTCTGACTCTATCAGTGGATTGTGTTGGGCTGCCCATAACACCAGGGAAATCGTGGTAACTCATCTTGTACATTAAACAGTTCTTCATGGTATCAGAAGCTTCAGCATCAACTCTAAATTGACCATCAGCAGTGAAGAAACTCTTTTCATTGACTTCTTCTGGCCAGATACCTTCTGGGATTCTGACCATCCACAAGAACTTATTCAAATCGTCACCGGAGTATCCTAAAAGACCACCAAAGATGATTAAAACATAGTCAACGTCATGTTCCTTTAAAATTTCATATGATCTTTCTTCAGAGGATGACATTGCTTTACCAACAATGGCAATGTGTGTGTTATTCCAGGTGTTGTTATCAACCAATGTGGTTCTATCAGCAAATCCACCGATTTGATAACCGTAATCCCACCAAGCAGCAACCTTGGCATCTTCTTCTGTGTTGTATCTTAACCATGAGTAAGCTTCTCTAAAGTCATCAATGAAAATTGGGGATCCATCTGCATCAGTGGAACCACTCAATAAAACAACGGATGGGGCTGAGTAAGCATTGGAGGTGACCCAAGTACAGTGTTGAACAAATAAGACTAAGTATCCTAGGAATGACAAAACAGTTACTAGCTTACTTACTAAAACACAAACTTCAACAAATCTGTTGTCTTTCTTGTTCTTGACTTTTTTGATAGTGGACCAAATCTTTAGATTGTATTTGAAAACATTGCTTAAAGTAACGGCAGCACAAACACAAATGATTGGGGTCAAGGTTAGCATCAATCTAACCATAACACCTGCAAAGTAAGAACATAGAACAGAGTAAGCAATGATGAAGATATGCTCGTCTTGTAATTCCATGAATAATAAGAATACACCACATGGGAACAACCAAATCAAAAATTGTGTATCAAAGAAGAATGATGGCCATGCAGTAGGTTGATGTTCTGAAACAGATGCAATGATAGGAATGTGATCTTTGGCATAACCGGTGTCCCATAGAGAATAGAATCTACCAGTCCATGGAGAAATCAAACCAAAGTATGTCAAAACAAACAGACCTAAAACACCAAATGAAATCAAACCGACAACAGCAAACTTCAAAAAGATCTTGAAGTTCTTGGTGGAGATAGTGGATCTGATGGAATCACCAAACATGAAGAATTGAATTAAACCAAAAACACCTAATGAAGACATGTGGTCGTTGGATCTGATCGGTTGGAAATTAACAAATGGAATTTGCATGGAAGCCAATGTACCGATACAGTACCAAACTGAGTAAGCAGAGTATAACTTGGAAGAGTATCTGCCCATTAGTAGTAAAATAAAGACATGCAATGGAATCAAGTTTGTGATAAAGACGTAACCACCCCAAGCTGAAACCATGTAGAAGTATGAAATGGCAGCTGAACAGGCCCAGGAAATGGAACCGGTTCTCATAGCCTTGATCCATAAGTAGAATGTGGACATCAGTAAGGTAATGGCAATAGCTTCGTTATCATAAGAACCGGCAACGGATCTTGAGATGTAACCAGGAGCTATAGCAATAAAGGCACCGGCTAATAACCCTGCAAGTTGATCGTCATTATAACAATTCTTAGTGAACAAGTAGGTGAAGATAGCGGTGATACCAGAGAATGCAGGGGCAAATAGAACACAAACATCTCTGATATGAACTTGGATTTTCATGATTTTGTTCATCAAGTACCAAACGGCACCAGATGTGGTCATCAAACCTGGGTACAAAGTACCACCAGTGATTCTACCCAGTGGGTACCAAGTTTTATCATCAAACCAATTTAAAAATTTGTGGAAACCATTCTTGACTAAGTAACGAGTGGCTCTGTAGTTAAACCATGGATCGAACTCATGGATAATGGATTCATATCTTATGACTGAAAATAATCTTGAACTTGTAGCTGCACCTATAAGGCAAATGAATATAGCTAATTTAAGAACAAGTGAAATACTCGAAAGAATAGACTTCTTTGTGTTATTTGAAATGCTCATTGTTATTGGAAATAAAATATCAAATACCCAATTAGAAACAAATAGAATTAGATACCTGTGGTTATATTATAAGATCCAGATAATGGTGTTTATTTGGGGGTTTTATGTATTTTGTTCAAAGTGTTAGAGGCAGAAAAATAAACAAATAAGTTCCCAAGAAGCAAAAAAAAAAAAACGACACGTAGTGGAACAGTCAACACC
>JAJLRV010000142.1:0-61314 GCA_030567235.1 Hanseniaspora clermontiae | reverse complement strand
GGTAATACCTTAGCAAAGTCCTCGTCAATGTGTCTGTACGGATTTGTCTTCCCGATCTGGTCAATCTTCTTTATATCATCTTCAGATAGTTGGTAGTAGTACTTAATGTCTTTGAATCTGTCCGGATTGATGGATCTTGGAATAACAACCAGGTTCTTGCTAATAAACCACGAGATAATAACATCGTAAGGCTTGATACCATACTTGTCACCGATTTCCTTGATTTCAGGCAATTTCAAAATAGGAGCACCAGTGGAGCCAAGTGGGGAGTAACCAATTACAGTGATACCCTTTTCATTGCAAAAGTAAACCAACTTTTCTTGTGTCAATTGGGGATTCAACTCAACTTGAATGACAGATGGTTTGTTTTTGATTGTGTCGTCAGCATAAACTCTCTCCAATGATAAAATGTCGTAGTTAGAAACACCAATGGATTTAACCTTTTTGCCATTGATTGGGTCATCTAGAATTCTGTCTAGTTGTTTGTAGGTCACTATGTAATCAGCATCCTTTTCATAAATAGGATTACCATCTATGTCATGTGGCTTACCGATCAGTTCTCCAGTTTTTTCATTGAACACTTGTGGAAAACACAAAGGCCAATGTTGCAACAATAAGTCGACATAGTCTACTTGTAAAGCCTTTAATGATATATCCAAGGAATCAGCAGCCCTGTTCCAGTAATTCGGCCATACCTTGGTAGTTATAAACAGGTCTTCTCTGGTTACCACACCTTCCTGTATCAAATCTTGAATGGCTTCACCTAAAGCGTATTCAATGTGACCATTCCCGTAATATCTGCCCGTATCAATATTTCTAACACCAGCTTTGACTGCAGCCTTCAAAGCTGCTTTGGTTTCATTTAATTCTTCAGGAGACGAGGCGGTACCAAATCCGTATTGAGGAATAAAGATTTCTGTTTTAGCATTTAATTTGATTTTAGCTTCAGTTAATAGCTGTTTTTGTAAGGACATGTTTGTATATGGTTTATAAGACCACAATCAATCTACTTTTTATTATTTTCAACATTTAAAACATTTTTTTAAAGATTGTATAGTACATGTGAACTATTTGAATTGACTTGATATAAAAACCTAAATTCAATCTATTTGATATCTTATCACCTCTAATAATTACATCTGAATAAAAATAAAAATGCGTAATTAAATACATGCATGTACTAGTGCGGTTATATAAGCGGATTTAAAAACACGTGACTGTATTACAAAGCAACGATGTTGTAAAGCCAAAATGCCATGATGTATGCTGTAAGGATTTATCAACATGAACTAAGGCACTACAACAAAAAGGAACGCGATAATATTTGTGGGAATTATCGTGAACCTCAGTATTAGTAATTTGCGTGGATGGTCAAGTCTTACGAAGGGGATCGTCTTCTCTAATCCAGGATGGGATTGAGAAGGGTAGAAACTTGTCTGATTGATATCAGGGTTAACAGAGTTGTTCTTTTTTGTAGATATACGAGAATTTTTTTATTATATTTTTACTATAAATTGTGAGATTCTTTTGAAGGAGAGGGGTTCTCTACCATGCGATCGAAGTGAAAAACGTTGGTGTAGTACGAGTGCCGTAAATGTTAGTTATAACATAGAATTGATAGTTAATCTCTCTCTTTAGTGGCAAATATCTGTTATCTCTAGATCCATAATATTGATGATGATAAAATCCAATTTACTAGTTTACATTATAGTTGTAATTATGTATTTATAAAACCATTTTTTTCATTAGTTTAAAAATGTAAAGATAAGAAATATTTGTTTTTTTTGGAATCTTTGAAAAACTGGTTACTAAGCTTGTTTAAAGCAATAGCTGGCCTGTCACTGTTTCTTTTATTTATTTATTAAAGATGAATTCATAGTCAAGTATCACTCAGAGGTTGAAGTTCGCGTGTGGTTATTGGCCACAGTGATTAGCAGCTTGATTATTTAGTTATTGTCGGATATAATAAGTTTTAAGGTTGGTAGATAGGCACACCAAAAAAAAAAAAAAAAAATTGGCATTTTTCTTGTTCATAAATTCATATTTACCAATCGTCCACTGAAATCTTTCATATTATCAAAACCAAATAAACAAACCAAGCTTATTAAAAAATGGAAGCCTTGCCTCAAAATATTAACGATTTGAAGGCATATGTTCTTAGTTTCAATGAACAGGAGTCTATACACGATAGCACTCAACAAGAAACTCAGGGGAACACTCTGGATTATATGTCAATTGATAAATCCAAATTATACACTTACATAACACACATTCAAAGCAGAATACAACCGCTGAGATTCAAATATGCAAAACTTTTATCAAGCCTAAACAACTTTGAATTTGATAACAACTTATCATTCGAAAAGAAAAACATAATTTTTATTAACCTAAGAAACGAAATTGTCCAAGTTTTAAAGGATATCAATGAATTGAATAAAAAGATGGCGCCATTGCAACCATTGATGCTTAAAATCATGGAAGCTGAAAGCGCTTATACATTGAAATTTGTGCAGCCTCTAAGCGCCGTACCACTTCAGCAATCAACATTGGTAATGCCAAAGACACAGCAATTAAAAACTCCAAACTACGAAATTACAGCTAAACCTATTGCAGTCAACGGAACTGCTTCAAGAAACCTATCTGCCAGTAAAGCCAGTGGCATAAGAACGCCAATGAACGCGGTTGCTCAAAACTCAATGAATAATATCACCAACTCAAGCAAGAGAAAGTCTACACCACAAAGCACGTCTCCATATGTTAATCAATACTACTCTAATAACATGAATAGTAACAACACGGAAGGATATGGTAGCAACTTGAAGAGCTTATCGCCAGAGGATTTGTTAAAACAAACACCATACACCAACACCCAAGTCCATAGTAGTAACATTGGTGCTGCACCTAGTGTATCATACACATCAGCAAACATAAACAATTTGAATAGCACCAGTGGTACAAACAACAACAATAACGTAACAAACAATAATAACAATAATTTGAATACTGAGCCAGACCAAGCAATGAACTCCTTGAATTTGAACTTTGACTTCGACAACTTTGATGACTTTTTGAAGTAGCAGTATAGTACATTCACGCCAAAGCCAATAAGTTCCTAGATAACATCAAAAGAATGTACATTTTGATTTTTGGAAATAACAAAAATAATAAAAAAAAAAAAACAAAACTAAAGGGACTCAAAATCATTTTCACTCATAAGTTCGTAAAGGTTTAAATTTAATTTGTTTTTATGTTTTAATATATAAAAAAGGTAACATCTTTTGTTCATTCAAAAAACTATAAATTAAACTTATAACTTTTGCATAGCAGCAACATCGGTAGATTGGACGTAATCTTCAGCGGCTTCAATAGCTTCGGCTAAGTCATCCAAAGAAACCTTGTCATCTTCAACAACACAGTTAATTTGTAACTTCTTGATACCGAAACCGATTGGAATCCATTGAGAGGCACCCCAGACTAAACCTTCCATTTCGACGGACTTGACGTGAGCCAATAGAGCTTCTAAGTCAGTTTCATCATCCCATGGCTTGACATCTAAAGTAACGATAGACTTGGCAGCTGGCTTGGCTGGCTTGTTGGCCTTCTTGGCGTTATATTCAGCTAATCTCTTTTGCTTTAATTCTTCAGCAGCTTCATCAACATCTTCGTCATCAGAACCGAACAAATCGACATCAGAGTCTTCTTCTTCTTCAGCAACGGCTTCACCGGCTGGTAAAGTAGAGAATTGGTCAGCCTTGGAAGCAATGTGGTTGAACCATCTGGAGAAGTCTGGGAAAGCAGTTTGGAAAGCCTTGAAAGCGGTAACATCAGCTTGAGTAGCAGAAGTACTATTTCATAATTTTATTTTTGGAAATATGAGATATAATTGTTAGTAAGTTGAAAAACAAGTGTTCAGATTAACTTTTTTTTAAGTTCAATTTGTGAAAATCGTAAACAATAAGGGTTCGATACATTCAGAAATAGTATTAACAAGTAACAAATAATATGATTTGAAGATGCCTTTTTTTTTGGAAAAATGTTTTCCAAAATCTTCTACATCATTAATAATATTCAACACAGCTTTTCAAGGAATTGAAAAACTGATTAATATCATTATAATTCTATATCAAAATAACAAAGAAGAAATTTAAATTTCGTTTTAATTTTTTTTTTTTTCAAAAAGATCAGATCTGACAGTGTCACCTGCCTGTTCAAGTGTCAGTCATGCCGGGGGGTCTTAAATCCCCATCTAAAACACGGACCAAAGAATTATGTTCATCATAGTTAAAACATGAGTATTTCCTCTCCTTTCTTTGTTTATAATAATAGAAAAATAATGATACTACAAATATTACCAATTGTTGCTTATTAATACCATATACGTTCTATTGAATCTTTACCTATTGCTTCTTTTTTATTTTTTTAATTAAGTACATACCCAGAAATGTAGGACTTGTCTTGTAAGAAGGTGTTTAATTCCTTTAAGGATTCAATTTTAGAGTAGTCAGTGAAAGACATTATATGTGTATATGTTTGTAAATAATATGATTTATGTACGGTTTTTATTACACTTCTTTCTCTTAATAACATTCATGAAATTGATATAAAATAAAGTACATCAAGGATGAAGTGATCTTATATATGAAGTGTTAAAAACTTTTTTAAACAAGGAAAAAACTTTCGTCGACAATAAAATTCGTAACAGTCAAAGAGCTTAAAAAGGAGGATAAAAAAAATTTTTTTCTTCCAGAAAAAAAAAAAACTCTTTCCTCCTACGTCAAGTTTTTTTTGTTTTGTTTCTTGGTTCAAAGATACTAAGCATTTCCGTTTTGGGAAATAGTTGCTGGTGTAATGAAAAAAGAAAAGTGATATGTTTTTCAACAAAAAATTGAAATATTTTTGCACATGGGACTTATGTCCGAGCATCGATAAGAATCATTAGCGGTTTTTTAATAAATAATTATATGAAGTAAAATAAGCGCGTTTGTTATGAGTAAAAGTTATCAACCTTATTTGGGAATATGCATCAGAATAGGAAATTAGCCTTGATATTTGCTAACCGTACATCAGTAGATTATGGTAAATGATCTCTTAACTTTACTTGATTTCGTTATAGCTTGCGATAAATATGACAAAACTGATCCTCTCATTGGAACTCATTATTCAAGTTTAATTAATACATTTCTCATTAAAAATGAACATCAGTATATCAATATAGAGTTTAAGTATCAGACCAAAGTTAGTTCCATCTATCACTCGGAGCTGGTGGAACTAATAATAAAGGCTGATTGTTTTACCAAAAACAACGTGAATTTGTTTATAGAACAACTGCTCTGTAGCCCTATATGGATATTTGTTCATCAAATCTTGGGTTCTGAAAAATTTGTTTCATTATTTCAGTCTCACTCAATATATCTGTTTCATGAAGATACTCTAACTTTCTCTAAGTTATATGGTTCACCAATAGTCTTGGAAACATACACTAATAAGAAGATACAGCCAGTGGTTTATAGAAAAATTTCAATTCAAAGTTGGCTATCAAATAAAACAATACAGACATATCACAACTACAAGTTGATTGTCAGCTTTAAAGAATTGACGCCCTTTTTGAGTACTAAAGAATTGAAAACTTTGCAGTACAATCATGAAAGAGAGATTAGGTATACTGGATTAATCAAAACATTATGTTTGACTCAAGCGGAAAGGAATTTTGAGGTTCCAAATACCTTAAATAGCATTATAGAAAAAAGCACTATCATGAACTACATCAAAGTTGTAACTAACAAACTGCTTAATGGAACACTTCGCAAAAATACTTTAAACTTGTTGAAACCATTTATCTTCAGAAACGCCAAAACCATTCTTAGCCATAACTGCAATCAATTTATTTCTTTGGCAAACCTCAAGGATGAATTATTAGTTACTCTCAATAAAACCAAATTCACAATCAACAAGCCAGGTATCATTAAACTCGTTAATTGGTTGTTTGTTTATTATTATCCAAGTTTATTAAAGTATTCATTCTTTGGTCTCACATTTACCGGAAACGACAGCGTCATCTTTTATAAACATACCGATGCCCATTTTTTCATTTCTACAAAAACTAATCATTTCATCAGAAACCACTTTAGCATTTATAGTGATTGCAAAAGCTCTCGAAAAAGTTCAAAAGCTAAAACTAATATTGTGCATGATCTGTCAAACAGTTACTACCATTGTAACATCAAACCTGTTTTAAAAGACATAAAAAAGATTAATAATTTTAGATTTTTGTCTATTCCTGACAAAAAGACAACATTCAATTCATATTCCAGACACATGGCATTCAACATGCAATATGTTAAACCTACAAACAAAATACTTACTCATTTAAGATATGAAATTTTACCTGCAATATATGCAAAAAGACATCCATCCAAGAAAAACAACATTTTGGTTCAAAACATATCTGAAATAATGATTCACTATAATATGTTTATTCGTGACAACAGTTACAGGACTTTGAACAAAAACAAAGAGCTGTTTTATCTAAGATTTGATATTAAAAATTCCTATGACTCTATTCCTCTGGATTTATTAAATACTATCTTAAGTAACATATTTGCAGAAGTAGGGTTAGAAAGAAAATTTTCAATATCCAAGGAGGAGTCTATATCTTTTTCTCAAACTGTGAATACCTCCAATAAAAGACTCGCTGAGTTTAAGCCAGTCTCAAAGCTTTTTATTGACAAAGAATTTGAGGAACCACAAACAAAAAGGCAAAAGGTTAACAAGTCCAATGACATTTCGCTGCCAAATCATATAAAAGTTATCCAAAGTATTTCGGAAAGCGAAGGTCTCTCCATTGAAGATGTAAAAGAAATCACAAGAAAAGAGATATTTGAAACCATAACTTCCAGTTTGAATGGGTGCTATAAAAGAACAAAGGGATTAGCACAGGGGATGTATTTGTCCCCTATACTAAGCAATATTTTCTATGATGACATGATTTACTCCACTCCAAGTTTATTATTTTCCAAAGATGATAGCAATTTTGTCATTAGATTTATGGATGATTTTTTGCTGATTAGTGAAGATTATATGTTTTTGAAAAGCATCAAACAAAAGTTAGTAAACAATCAACTGTTTGACAAGAGATTTAAAGTTTTTGTAAATTTGGAAAAGTTGGAAATTTGTAAAAAAAAGAATGAAACCTTTGAGTTTGTTGGTTTAGAGTTTGATTTGGAAAAAAGAAGCATTAGGAAAAAGGTGGAGAAGAGTATGAATGTTATAAATTATAGCCATATTAAAACCTTTAAAGAAATTTACAATAAATTGATAGCGATACTAGAAATTAGACTAAATGCAGACTATTCAATGAAGCTTGAAATCAATAGCGTTGAGGTTATTCAGCAACAAGTTCTTCACATTTGTGATAATATTTTCACTATGTTTGTCAGATTTTTAGCAAATGTCAGCAATGACAAAGTCAACAAAACTGAGCCCAAGCACTTTTACAAATTTGTATGCAATATTCTAAATCTGGTTTATTGCCATATAAACAAAATGAATAAATTTGACTACTTCAATGAAAAGAATTTTTATAGATTGAGGCAATTGGTCAATAGTTTAGACGATCTGATTGCTTTGAGATTCATTTTGAACTTGAAACAAGTTAACAGCAGTAAAAGTAATAGATACATAGAGGTGTTACAAGAAATGATACATAACTAAATCTATAATTATTTATTAATTTCATTAAATTTTTCGTGCTTTTCTATAGCATCAATTCTAGACTGATGGTTAGGTTTTAGCAGCTGAATATCTTGCAATAACTGGTCTCTAACACCTTGCATTTCACCAGGTTTCGTCAATGGCAGAACAACCTTCATTTTGTCCTCACCATTTGCATTATTTTTACTTTTTAATTTCAGCCTCTCTTCATTACACAAGATCACGAGATCCATAGTTTCCTTACACTTTTCCAAGTCGATTTTTAAGTCAATAATCAAATCCTCTTGAAGTGTCAACATTTGTTGTTGATCGCAAATTTTAATCAATTGCTTTTCCCATTTGGTTTTTAATTGCGGCTTTTGCAGTTCCAAATAGCTTTCAAACTCTTCCAACTCTTTGTTAGTATTCAACAAAGTCTTATTAATTTTGTCCAAGTTGTTTTCTTTTGGTTTGACACCTCTTATGGCAACGTCCTTTCTCAAAATTTCTATCACATCTTGTAAATCATCTATTTTATTCAAGATCATGTCACCATCAGTGGATATCTTGTTCGAGACTTTATTAACATATTTACTGTCATCTTCAGCATCAGAAGACGCATCTGCAACAACCTCAGCTTGGGTGTTTTGCAATTCTTCCAGTTTCTCATTCTTTTCTTTCAAGTCTTTTTCTAGAAGTTCTAACTTTTTCTTCATCTCAGATATGGTATCCTTATGTTCTTTGTCCAACTTTAATAAAGCCTTTTTCAATACCATCGTCTCCTTGTTTGCTTTAGTGCCATCAGCCTTAGCAACAACAGGCTCTGGTGATTCAGAAGAAGCAATTTTTTCGATAATTCTCTGTTCGTAATTGTCCATCAGAGTTTCAAGCTTCTTTTCTAAGCTTGCAAACCTATCTTCATTTCCAACGAGACTTGTTTCCTGAACAATTTCAAAACCACTTCCGTTTTGTAACTCATTTTCTAAAGCCCCTGTGTCTTCAAGCTCATAAAACATGGAATATGAAGGGTCACAAACCTTGAATAACAAATCTTTATCATTAGTTGTAAAGGTGGTTTGAAAAGCTTTATTAAATTCAGTTAAGATAGTTTCAATATTCACCTTCTCAAACTGTCTTTTGTATGTTCTGTTTGCAAACTTTAAGAATATTACAGTTTTTTGTTGTGTAGGAACTATACTGCTAATACGTTTGTTATTCTTAATTAAATCGGTGTCTTCTTTCAAAGCTTTATCTGATTTATCTTTTAATTTGTTCAGAAGTTTGCTGTTGCTGCTCGTTGACAATGCTGAACTGGATGGTTTTGTATTTTCAATTATCTTGCTTTCAGAATTCTCTATCATAGTTGGTGTAGTTACAGGCGTAGTAGCTTTAGGAGTTTCAGTTTTAGAAATAGCCTCTATACTAGGAATCGCACTTTCACTGTTTTCACCTTTGACTCTCTCCAAAATATGAGCACTTTCGGTAACTTTGCTATCAACAATTTCTTTTGGTTTTTCACTAGTGCTCACATTTAGACTGTCGTTAATTTTTTCTATGGAGAACTGATCAGTAGTTGGTAAGGCAGGCAAGATACTTGTATCTGAGATGTTTCCTGTAGTTGTGACGTTCCCCTTGGCCAGATGGTAAGCGGAGTATCTTTTACTGGCTCTTCTTTCAATTTTATTGTCAGTCTTCAAAGCGTTCAGCATTTGTTTTGAAGTCAAAATATCATCCTCTTCTTCATCTTCATAATCCTCAAAAAACTCTTCCGACTCAGATGATTCAGAATCATCTCCAAAACCAGACATTCTCAAAAAATTGCTTAGCTTTTTTGTTTTCATCTGTGATTCGGGATCAAGTTTAGATATGCTGGTATCAGCAGATTCGTTCTCCACAAGCATAGCTTCTGGTTCCTTCACAGGAGATTGATAAAGCAAACTGGATTGGTTATCTGATGGTGTTTCATATGGTGTTTGAACAACAATCGGGGATAGTTCCTTTTCAGGAGAAGGTGATTGATTAGTTTCCAAACTTTCTAAACTCGAAACTGGCTTTTGCAAATCCACAGTTTCAAGAAAGGTTGAAGATCCACCAAATTCTCTAGTTCCCAAATTTCTATTGACATTTTGAACTAAATCATCTTGTTTTTGTCTCTTTAACAACAATCTCTTGGATTTTAATGTATTCAACAAATCTTCAATTATTCCTTTGATACTAGGCCAATATCTATCCAAGGATTCATTAGATGGCTTTTCCTTCAATGCTTTTTCTAGTATGGGTCTGAGTTCTTTGGGCACATTTCTGACATCTGACATATCAATGCCTAGATGGGTAAATTGCTTGACAACAATTCTAAAATCTGTGCCCAATTGAACATAGTAATTAGAAATAGACTTTTGAGTTTCCAATTGCTGCGTCCATCTAGTTAAAGACTTTAAGAACACCTTGGTGCTGTTTATAAGGTTCGATATATTAGCCTCAATAGGATTTTTCAGCGAGGTTGGTGAGCTCATATTATTCTGTTTTAGAAAATCAATTGCGTGCAGGTTTTATTTGGTATTACTTTTGAAGCTATTTTTAGTTTGCATATTTGTTTATATTGAAACTAATTAAAAAAACACACACATTTGTGAAGAAAAACGCGATAAAATTTATATGTAATCTTTTTTTGTTTTTGTTTTTTCTGATCTACCTCAAGATTTTTAATGAAAAGTGAACAATATATAAATCTCTATTTGGATATCTTCTCTTCAGCAGCAAGCTTATCAATAGTCTGCTTAATATTAATACATTCAAGCAAAACAGAATTCAATGTGTTGTATCCTTTAATAACATTACTAGTGTTCATAATAGGCTTAGAAGGTAGACCAAGCTCCTTCAGCAAGTTATCCACTTTATTCTCTACTGAGGCTTTATTTGTTGCCAGTTTATTTGAATTTAGCAGAATACCTGAAGAAGTGTACAAATCAGAATTAATTTCTAAATGCATCTTGTCCTTTTCAAAGTCTGTTAGGTTGCTCACCAACTCAAATATCAGTTCATTCTTGGAGTTTGCTTGAAATACGGTTTGTTCCCCTACCCTCTTGGATAACGTAGATATCAGTTTCTTACTGTTGCTTTCTGTGTTGTTGTCAGATTCTATTTTTTTGTTTTTATCTTCCATTGGTAAATCATTATCATTGACCTCATTTGTGTCAGAGTCTATTTTTCGCTTTTGAGACTTAAACTTGGAGAATTGTTTTTGCCAAGGATTTTCTGGATACATGGTTGCATTTTTGTTCAAAGAGCTTGATCTCATTTTCATCAAATTTTTATACAGTTGTGAGAACCCAGCAGCTGACAAAAACTGCTCTGGAATGAAGTTAGTTGCAGTCTTAGGATAATCCAGCAGCTTAACAATGCTATCTCTTTCTTCTTTAATCTTTTTACTAGTAACTTCGAATTTTCTGGCTTCAAGTATCAAAGCCTCTTCTTCAGCCACCTCAGCAGCTGATCTGTTAAATAGCTTCTCGAGATTGTGTTTTCTATTCAGATCTTTTTGGAGACTAAAATTTAGCAAATCATTCATCTCGAATCTTCCATTAGATTGGAAATAGATCAAACAACTTTTGTAAAAAATGTAGCGGATTTCTGATATGCTGAATGATTTCTTTAGTTCTTCCTGATTTTCGGAATTGAATCTATCTTGAATAACAATCCATTTTAGATCATAAATCTTTGCAAGATCCAAAATATTTTGAGCAATTTCAAAGGTCAAGTACTTCAGCTTTTGTTCTATCAACATGGTTGTCTGACTTAGGTAGTCAGGCTCAGGAAATTCAGTTTTCAAACTGTCTTCGTCGACTTCGCTGACTTCAGAATCAGGATTATCTTTTTTTAACTGTTCCAGCTTAGTGTTTTTGAGTGATTCAAACTCTTTTTGGTACTTTTGTTTTAATGAATGAACAATACCTGGTACTAAACTATCTTTGTACTTTTTTAAGCTTTCATCAAACGCTTCTTTGCTGACAAAGTATGGTATCTTGTACTGATGAATGTACTGGTTGAATTTATGCGTTAGATCTCTTGTTGGAAGTCCATCTTGATCTAGATAACTGTCAAGTTTTATCCATTGCTCATAATTATTCTCGTTGTATTTAATTTTATTAGTATACGTCCATTTGCTGACCTTATTAATTTTTTGTTTAGGTTTGTTTAATTTCAGCGAAGGTATCTTATCACCAATAGCGTTATAGAGCTGCTTTTTGGTTTCGCTGGAATTGGCCATAGATTTATCACCAGCGGATGAATTCATGATATCCATCAAATCATTTGTACTAGACATTTTCTAATGGGTGTGTTTTTCTTGGTTTTGTTTAGGATAGTTTAGTAAACTTTTTCGAAGCTGTTTCAAGAAACAAAAAAAATAAATGAAAAAAAAAAAAAGGAAAACAACTAAAAATCACAGCTTAATTTTTCCCATATTTGAGTGTTTACATCGTTTACGGTTAGTATAGTCATGGTGAGTCTCCAATAAAATAAAACAGTATTCTCACCTCCATTATATACAGCTCAAATTTGGAATTATATCTCAACTCTCTTATGATTATTCAAAGAAGCTTGAACAAAATAGCAAGACTTTACAACGCTCCACTAATCAAGGTATGGCTGTTTTCTTTGATATTGAAGCTATTTCTGGTGTTTAGCTACAAATCTGCTCAATATGATATGTTTACTTCGCTGCTGGATATTACACGAAAACTACCGCTGACACAGTGGTATTATAACAAAGTGGATTTTCCACCTTTATTTATGTACCTTCAGTACTTCATATCCAAAGTAGTCCCAACTGATGTTGAAGATGCGTATGCTTCAATGATATATCGCCGACTAAGTGTAATTATATCAGAGTTTGTGCTTGTTTTGATACTTAACTCATACTCTACAGAAAAATTCAATTTCCTCATGTCGGCCAGCATCATCTTAAATCCATGCCTTTTTTTACTGGATCACATCTATTTTGGGTATAATGGAATTGTTTATGGATTTCTAATCTTATCAATCACACAGCTGCAGAAAGAGAAATATTTGACAACAGGATTCATATTTGCCTTGAGCATTTCTATGAATACAGACTTTGCTTACTTGTTTCCATGTTTCTTGGTAGTTTTGTTAAGATCTTTTTGTTTAAACCATATAAAGTTTGAATTCAAAACATATCTGTCGTTGTTTAAGGTTGTTAAGTGGATTAATTTGTTTAAACTAGGTTTAAGTATAGGCTTGGGTATTTTAATACCATTTTTACCATTTCTGTATCACAAAGCAACATTCAAAGACTACAGAGAAGTGCATAAAAGATTATTTTGTAGGGATTCATTACTGATAAACGAAGAGCACACATCATCGAATGTCTGGATACTGTATTCTTTCCTTGATAGTCTGCTAACCCAAATGTTTAAGTACTTCAATAAAGTAAACAAGTTTGAATACTTTGAAAACTACACAATCATAAACATCATAAAAACCAATGAGTTGATGCATAATAAAAACTCGTTCAACATTGTGCCCGCGATTGAACCAGAAATCAACTTTTACTTCACTTCTTTTTATCAATTGCTTGCCATAATACCTTTATTTTTTAATTGCAACTTCAAAAGGTTTATTGGAAGCTTGACACTGTGTTCTTATAGCAACTATATCTTTGGCCGGAACATAGTATCCACAAAGATTTTGCTAATCATAATCCCTTTTACGTTTTTGATCCAGTTCGATAAACGATTGCTGGCTCCTTTCATGCTGCTGACAAGTCCAGGAATAGTCTCGATTTTTCCATTGCTGAACGCTCCAGAGCTGTTTTTGATCAAAAACACATACTCAGTGTTGTGGACAATCGTCTTCTACTTATCATTCAGTAGTTTGACCAAAAACAATGCTGACAACCGTCGAGTATGGTTCTTTGACAGACTTACGATGATATACATAGTGAGTTTGCTACCAATGGTACTTGTTTGTGGGATTCTAGATACTTTTGAAATTAAAGGCAAACAATACAAACATATTGCGTTGTTGGTATATAATTGTTATTGTTCTCTGGGTATCATAACATCATGGTTTGGGCTATCTTGGTTGTACAACTTTGATGAACATATGTGGACATAGGGCTATTTTTTCTTTTTTAAAATCATTTTCGGACTTCTAGGTATTTTGTTTTGTAATTTATTCACGGGATTGTATTGCTTGAAGAAATCATCGTTTGCCATCTGCGCGGTGTTGCTTTCGCTATCTTCATTCCTCTCATTATGTTCTTCGTACCTCAGATCTAAATCTATAGCGTTGTCCAGTTTTTCCAGCTGGTTGCTGTTTGTGTTGTTGAAGTTGTGCTGATTGCTTACTGGGTTGACGTTATTGTTGCTCATGCTGTTTTGGTGGTTAGCCAATGGAGATGAATAAACAGCTTGGGAAAAGGCTTGAAATATACTGTTGTTAGGGGACTGCATCACAGAATCAATATTGAACATCATGCCCAGATTTTGTTGCTGCATGTTGTTGACAATTTCCCTGGCATTGAAGATCGGAGTCCTATTAGTTTGTTTTTGGTTTGCTATTGTTACATTGTCCTTGTTGTTAGGACTTAAACTAAAGTACTTGTTGTAATCATAATCTTCAATCTGTTTGTTTTTTACTGAGTATGGGGAACCCATGTTAAAGAATTTACTAGCCGAATTCAGCAAAGAATTGGTGAAGTTATTTGTATGCACCTTGGCGTTTGGTGTTTGATTGAAAATCGACATGTTCATTGGGGATAATTCCAGTAATGCTGGGATAGCTATTTCCATTTCATCAGCATTCAATTTGACTGATGCGCTATCCTTGCTTTTATGGAAGTTTGGATCTTGATCTTGGAACCTTATTGAAGCTGATAGAGGCGGAGTTTTTAATTTCTCATCACCTTCTAGCTCTTCTTTATTTGGCTTAACATTGATCATTGTGTTGTTCATACCATCTTTATTCATACTGTCCGTTTTTTGGAATTTCTGGAGCACATTTATGATTCTTTTCTTTTCATCCTCGTCTAACTCTTTTTTTTCATTAGCCAAGGGGTTATTCCACTTTAAATAATCTTCTTCGATGTGGTTCATTTGAGTATCTTTTAAAGTAACAAAATCATGATTTTCCGTCATAATGCCAATTTTGTTACTCATAAAAAAATCCATCCTGCTATCTTCGTCTATGTCCATCATGCTATTGTTTTCATCTATCTTCTCAATGTAAGCCTTTCCTGATTTGTCTAATTTCAGAGACAGCTTGGATAGTTGTTTTCTGGCTGTTGAAGTCACAGAAGAAGGCGTTTCATTTGCATTATTTTTAATCACTGTGAATGAAGAGTTAAGTTGAGGAACATTGTGTACAGGAGTTTCCAAATTATTCAGCAAGCTATTTTTTCTAGATCTTTTCTTTTTAATATCCTTAACCGAAGAGTTCATTAGACCATCGTTCTTGAAAGAGGTGTTATCTGCATTCACAAAAGTATCGTTATCTTTGACAGTTGTGTTGATGCTATTATTTCTGTTTCTCGTTGGAGTCTTTTGGCTGCTGCTAGACATAATCTTCAAAACCTCGCTTATATTGCCGCTGCTCACAGACTTGCTTAGGTGGCGTGAATCTTGTTTGTTGATAGTTTTCAATGAGACATTCCCTGTTGAAATACTCTTAACAACTTTTTTTGGAGAGTTTCTCACAACTTTCTTGTCTAGGGTTGGGGATATATCAGATTTTAAGTTAACAAAACTCAATTTCTTTGGAGTATTCAAGTTTGATTTGGTCTTTTTGTTTGGAGAAGTGTTAAAACTTAACACATTTCCGAACTTCATGACTTGTTTCCCATTTTTCTCGTGATAACTCTGCTGCTGCACCTTCAGAGAAGTCGCTGCCATGGGAGACATCATGGGGTCATTGTAGTTCTTAATGATTCTAGGTCTACCTCTGGTTTTTTTGACTGTCTCCGGTGATTTTGAGGATTTGTTATCTATGCCAGAATGTCCAGGAGTTCTCTGGATCTTGACTTTGTTGACAATGGAATCAGTGGCAACAGGAATAACATTAGTGAAGTAGTGCTTGTTCACTGAATTGGTGTCATTCTTATGATTAGAGCTCATTGTGAATTGGTGTGCTTTACAGAGAGATGATTCTATAAGTACAAGTGTCGTATAATATCTAATAACTATATTTATATATTTTTCCGTGGTGTTTTATTATTTTTTTTTAAACTTTTAACTAAAAGACTTTTCGTTGTTCTCGTATTTTTTTTTTTTTTTTTCTCTCCATACGTAAAGTCGATTTGTAAACCTCCAAAAAAAGAAAAACCCCCCAAAACACACACACACAAAAAACTTTAAGATTTTTGATAAAGGGAAAGATAAAAATTTTAAGACAGTATACATATATATTTAAAAGAGTAAGTTATAAGAGGTATGGCCATCATTTACCTAAAGGAAGGATGCTTGGACTAGGCCCAACCGGAGTTATACCCAGCGGATTGATTCTCTTGTGAGATCTTGTGTAGTGAAGCTTGATGTGGGCAAAATTTGTAGTATCTTTGAATGCACTTGTCTCCGGGTGGTTGTACAGCTTAATCATCCAGTTGTTGATATAAGGGTAATCAGATCTTATCATTTTCAAGTTACACTTGAAATGCTGGTGGTAAACAGGATCAAATCTGACTATGGTAACAAATAGTCTGATGTCTGCTTCTGTTATTTGGTCCCCTACAAAATACAAACTTTTACTGACGTCCAACAAGTCTTTCTCATCGTATTTTTGTTTGAAGTGTTCTTCTACTTCATCTAATGTTTCAAACAAGATGTACAAGTTCGTTTCATATGGTTGCAACTGCTCAGCAAACCCTGTCTTGTAAACACCGTTGTTGATTGTTTCATAGATCTTGTCATTCCAATAATCAATGCTCTTTCTGTCTTTCTCAGGATACAGCGTACTCAAGCACTGATTCTTGTTCTCTGCGAATTGAAGCAATCCTTCAGGATCACTCAACATTCTTAAAATCTCAGAGCTTTCGTTGTTGACTATGGTTTTTGTTTTGATGTCATACAATACAGGAACGGTGAATTTACCAGCGTAGTCTGGCTGTGATGAGTAATACAAATCCCTTAAATGTTCAAAACCATTGACATGATCTATAGTACCGTCGAAATCATATCTGTTGCCATAATCGTCGCAATTGGCAAAGGAATGGGTACGTGTATTTATATCTCCATCTAAGTAGGCACTCAAATCAGATACGACACCAAATCTGTCATTCTTGTCACCGTTATCAACAGTAGTAAAAGTAGAGTTTTCGTCAACTGGTAAGAATCTCCACCCTTTAATGGCTGTAGAATTAGGGTTATCATTTTCTGATGTTGTTTCCATGTACCAGTGAACAATAGACATGGACAAGACATTTGTCAGGCCCAGTAGAGATCTTGCACAAGACACTCTTGAAGCCCATGGACATGCTAAACTGATGTATAGATGGTAACGGTTAGCTTCTGGTTTGTAGATAGGATGGGACTTAGAGATGAGCTCTCTGAATGTGGATGTTTTTCTATTGAATTCCCCTGAAGTAGGGTCAGACCAAGATTTATTATTTTGCAAAACACTAGACATACTGGTTGAGAGGAATGATGGTTGTTTATTGGACAGTTTTCTTTTTTATTGAAGTTGCTAAAAAAAAAAACCCCTTACCTTTGTTTAAATAAGCATAGCATTTAGCATTACTAAGGAATGCGTAAGGCGTGTGGGGTTTAACTGTGTTTTTTAGTCAGGGGCGAAATAAAGCCAGTCTGCTTGTGAGGCTTTCCCTTTTTTTTTTTTCGACGCAACAATATCCATAATGTGTTAAAGTTTTGGTAGAGAAATTACGGGGACTGATAAAGGAATGTTGGAAAAGCACACAGTAATAGGTTGCACCTGGTGAGAGTCAAGACTTACTAATTTTTATATTCGGCTTTATTTTTCTTTTTGATTAAATTACTTAGTAAAAAAAGGAAATCTTTTATATCTGATTGGCCATCTTCGCCCCCTTGTGGACGAGTGTAATGGGATTTGTAGTACTGCTTATTCATGTGTTTTTTAGACCTATTGAATGTAACGTTTCTTTCATCAACAGCGTAAATACTTTGTCGTTTAAAGAAAAAGAAACTCCATACTGTGGATTCTCCTAAAGCTATCTGTGACTGGCTGCTTCTATCTCACCAAAAATGCTGTAATTGAGTCAATGTTCTTGTTACCTGAATATTTTATAAAACTGGTATTGTTAATCGCTCAACGATGTCATTTTCAAAATACCATCACGTCTTTAGATACTGATACTGTATCAGAAACTCCACTACCGTATTGTCACGTGATACACTGTGCCATAGGTTACTTTATCTTGTTTTCAAATAGTTTTGTCAAATGTAGTATACTCATAGAAGACATCTTCCATCCACATCAACTCTATCAATATACTGTTGATAGCTAATTGTCTTTTTTCTTTTATAAACAGCCCTTTCCCTCCAACTACGTGTTTTCATACTTTAACAACAAAAACCAATAATTTCTTTGAATAAGAGTCTAGAAAATTTTCCTTATAAAAAAAGAATGACTAACAATGCAGATCAGGCTCACAGCTCATACAGGAACAATACTTTTTAACAGAATAGACTTATGATCTTGAAGAATACGGCATGTTGGTAGTTGACAATGTGTCAAAAAAGAGCTAAGTTAGTCCATTTAGGGAAATATTTGACTTCTTCAAGACTGCACGGGGGAAAAAAACATGGCAAACAGAAGTTTGAAAATAAAAGCATCGCTAATCAAAAAAAAAAGATTAATCATAATCATCTATAATTAACTTGTCTATTTAAACCCATCTCAAAAAGCTTTTGAAACTATTACAGAAAGAAGCCACAATTAAACCATACTCTATCAATAAACAATGTCCGCTACTAAATCTCTATTTGCAGGCAGAACCATTCTAGCCTCTGGTATTTCTAAATCTTACACCACAGAGATTTCCCAAAAATGTCAAACTATATCATCTACTATTATGTCTCCCCAAGGAAAGAAGCCGTTTTTAGTAGGCTTTTTGGCAAATGATGATCCAGCTGCTGAATCATATGCTAATTGGACAAAGAAGACTTGTGAAGAAATGGGTTTTGAATACCAATTGAGAAGAGTTCAAGATAAGGACTTTTTAGAAGAAAGAATCATAGAAGCCAACAACGACGATGCTGTTGATGGGATCATGATTTATTTCCCTGTATTTGGTGATGCTCAAGATCAATATCTAAAGCAAGTCATAAGCTTGGAAAAGGATGTAGAAGGCCTGAATCACACATACTACCAAAACATGTACCATAACATCAGATACTTAGACGAAGAAAAGAGCAAGAAGTCCATTATTCCTTGTACTCCCCTAGCCATTGTAAAGATTTTGGAATACTTAAAAGTCTACAATACTCTACTTCCAGTTGGTAATAGATTGTATGGTAAGAAGGCCATAATCATAAATAGAAGCGAAATTGTTGGTAGACCATTGGCTGCTTTGATGGCCAATGATGGTTGTGAGGTTTATAGTGTTGATGTGCATAATATCCAAAAATTCACCAGAGGTGAAGGTTTGAAGTTTGTCAAGCACCATGTTGAAGACTTGGGTGCCAATACCCCTGAGCTGCTAAAGAAACTGTCTATTGATGCTGATATTGTTATCACTGGTGTTCCTATAGATAACTACAAGTACCCAACTGAAAATATAAAAGAAGGTGCTACTTGCATCAACTTTTCTTTCCACAAAAACTTCAGTGAAGATGTTAAGTTGAAAGCTGGACTATACGTTCCAAGTACAGGGAAAGTTACAATCTGTATGTTGTTAAGAAATATGTTGAGACTGATAGAAAACAAGTATCAAAATAAGAACAACACTGTTGCATAGATGAACTTAGAGCATATGTAAAAAAAAAAAACAAAGCCATTATTCTTTTTCTCTCTTTTAAAACAAGTCTTTTTTAATTTTTTTTTATATACAAACTTTATTTCTTAACTTTCTTTCTGGATGGTTGTTCGATGATTTCTTGTTCTTGTTCCAAAGTGTATGGCTCTTCATCACTGCCAATATCTTCTTCTTCATCATCATTCAGATAGTCTTCTTCCATAGCTTCGTAATCAACTTGATCATATCTAGGCTTCAAACCCTTCATCTTTCTTGTCTGTAGACCACCTAGATCTTGCTTACCCATGTGGATTCTACCTAATTTATCACCCATGACATCCATTTCAATATTCTTTTCCATCTTGAAGTTGTTAGCATTGTTAGCACCGTGAGCTTGCTTAGGCTTTCTCATAGCTTCCTTCTCCATGTCAGCTGGAGGTAATTGTTCTCTACCAACCTTGAAGTCCAATCTTGGACCAAGTTCTTCCAATTCAATTCTTGGTAGTAATTTACCAGTGTTGGAATTTACTACACTACCGTTATTAGATTTGTATGACTTGATTTTATAAACTCTGAATAAGACGTTTGGTAACTTGTTGCTAACAGTTTCATCATGTTCACTGTCAACAGACAAACTGATAACATATTGTAAGGCTTTGGCATCTTGTACTTGAGAGGAGCTGTCACCCTTGTATAAATCCATGAATAAAGATTTTATGTGTTTATAAGTAGGATTGGTGTTGAAGATATCACCTTGGATGGAGAACATAGGTTTCAAACCAACATTGAAGGTCAATTTCTTGAAGTCTTGCATTAGCTTGAAGTTCTTGACGACTTGTAATTCTATGATATCATAAACCTTGTATTCAAAAAATCTAACAAAAGTCAAGTTATTAGGTCTCTTCTTGTTGTTGGAAGATAAGATGATGATAGAAGCATCGTTCTTATCACTGAAAAATTCAAGGTTAGCATGGTCAGCCTTGTCAAATGGTAACAATTCCTTGTTTTGGTTCTTCTTGGTGAACTTCTTCATGAAAGGTTTCTTCATGTTACTTAAGTCTATGGTTATGTCATTCAAAGCTTGGTTAGATGTGTGGGTTGGGATGAATAAAGCAGTTTTAACATTTTCAACTAATTTACCTTCTTTGTTTTCTAAGGCTCTTTTGGATCTGGCGTTTTTTGGCTTGGTTGATCTGATCATTTTGGTTACTCAAATATATTTTTCTTGGTTATTAAATCTTAATAGAATGATTAGTATAATGTTAAATCACTGATTATATTAATTCAAGAAATAAAAGGAAATCTAGAAAGAAGAAAATTGAGAGAGAAAAAAACTGGAAATAATTAATATGTGAAAATTGCCTAAACAAGTAATTCTGCAGTTTGCTTAATGAAGTCAAAAGAAAACACTGAAGAAAAAAAAAAAAGAAATTATTGTGTGTCACGTGTATATGGATGTATTCTTGCTAAACCACATTTTGTTTTTTTTTATTGATTTTTTGTATTTTGTAGTTTTGTGTAACGTCAACACACATGTTGCTAAGGGATGCCTCCTAAACATACCTTTTAATAGCGTATACACTTCTTTAAATCATATCAAATATTATTGTTAATAAAACCCTAAACCAGTTGTTTACAACAGTCTAACAAAATGTCAAGATCTTCTGCAAACTCTACAAAAATCATACCTAGACCATCCAACAAGAAGTTGAAAAAACTACAAAAACTGAAAAGGAAATCGTCTAATAATTCACCACCTTCTTCTATTGGTTCTACATTTTCTTCTCAATCTGAAGATTTAAGCCAAATTATGGATGATGTAATTTTAAAGGATGATGAAAGTGAACAGAAACTTCCAAATGAGGATGCCAGCGAAGATTTTATACCAATTTCCAATAACGAAGAAATTGATGCACTAATGAATAATGACAATACACACAGCATACAAGACAGTGATTCCTTCAACACAGATTTATCTAGAAGAAACATTGAGGAAACTGGAGGTTTTTCTGAACCCAACCAAGAAGCCAGTACACCAGTTAACGAATTTCAAGAAAATGATGCGTCTATAGAGCAACATAGCGAAGCAGTAACACCAAAAGCACAGATTACGGACACAGAAACGCCTCTATTAGGTGCGGAAGAGACAACCCCAAAAGCTGAAATAGAAGATGTTGTTGTAGAGGAACCAGCCAAAGAGAGTGAATCTGAGCTAGAAGATGTTATTTTAGAGGAGACAGCTAAAGAGAGTGAATCTGAGCTAGAAGATGTTATTTTAGAGGAGACACATAAAGAAAGTGACGCTGAGCTAGAAGATGTTATTTTAGAGGAACCAGCTAAAGAAAGTGACGCTGAGCTAGAAGATGTTGTTTTAGAGGAGACAAATAAAGAAAGTGACGCTGAGCTAGAAGATGTTATTTTAGAGGAACCAGCTAAAGAAAGTGACGCTGAGCTAGAAGATGTTATTTTAGAGGAACCAGCTAAAGAAAGTGACGCTGAGCTAGAAGATGTTATTTTAGAGGAGACAGATAAAGAAAGTGACGCTGAGCTAGAAGATGTTGTTTTAGACCGGCCAGTTATAGAAAGCGACGCTGAGCTAGAAGACACTGCTCAAGAACATCCATTTGAAGAGAATGAAGACAATTCAATGGAAAACATAGTCGATGAACCAGTGGTTGCAAGTTTATCTGATGTAAATCAAGAGTTACCAATGGTCAACAATGATAATCACCTAGAATTGCACGAAGATAAGTCATGTCAAACGAGCTTATTGGCAGAAGTACACGAACTTGAGGAAGGCATAGATAAGCAGAATTTAAGCGAGGACAATGACGCGCCAATGCAAGTTGAAACAAAATTTGAGGAGTATGCAGAAGATGCCTCTAAACTAAGCTTTTCAAAAAGTAGTACAGCTGAAATTATTAACGCTGAAAAAAAACCAGAAATGGATGTTGAAATCCATGGTGATTCAGACAATGATGACTTAGAAATTGTGGAATCTGCAGATGATCAAATTTTCACCATAAAACAAGACTACTTAGATTTCATGAATATAGATGCAGCATCTACCAAGACTGTACCTTCTGAAAGCGCCCAAGACAAAATCAATATACTTTTGAACCATAAAAAGTACGTATTGAAGTCTATAACAACTGAAGAATCAACACCGTTTACTTCTGGAATATTATACAGTAAATTGAATGCGGACTATGACATATCTGTTAATATTTTAAAGAATGGGCATATCAAGTTTTCTAATATAAGCAACAAACACTCTTTGAAGTTAGAATACAACTTATTGGATTTGTTACCAATTTCTTTGAGCCAATTGCCTTACTTGAAAGTTTTTTTGAAATCTAACTACTCAACCAATTCTCTTAATGATAAAATTCAAGGCGAGATGAATCCATCTGTTCTGATATTGGATCCATCATCTGGTTCCTTATGGGATTTTGAAAACATCAGAGGATCCTTTATGAGCGAGTCATTCTTCCATACACAAAATGATATTTTAAAAAAGCTAAACTTTTCGGCAGAAAAAGACATCTCATTTTTGCCAAGAAGTGGATGTATTTTGTTTAAAAATGATAAGAGTCAGCTAATTTTATACAATGTCTTCAAGAATCAAATAACAGCATTGAAGCACAAGCATGAAAAAAGAAGTGGGGGATTGTTTAAAAAGGTATTTTCATACATTGAATCACCAAGAAATGATATTGTTGATTTTGTTGTTGAGGATAACTTTGAAGAAGATACAATTACGGTATTATTTAAATCTGATATTGCTATGTACCACATCAGAAAACATAATGATTTACCAGATTCCAAGTTCCACTTTGATAAAAATATGGAATTTGCAGCTTTAGAGAAAGATGATTTGATTTACAACAACATTTTGGACCAAAAGATCCCTGTAACTTTATTGGCATTAAATAAAGTCTACTCCAATAAAAACAAGTTTTTCTATTCCTTAGTGGTTGCAAAAGACATCTCGCAATTGGTTTACGTTAATTTTAGTGTGTCTGATAAGTTCGAGGTCTTGGGATACTATGAATTAAGTTACTTTGAGCAAAAATCAGCTCAATATAGAGGTAATCTAAACGTTCAGACATCATACATAGAACACCAAGATTTGTATACATCTTTCATCACTTACAAGAATGAAATCATGCTAGTTCAAATTCCATTGAGCGCCAATGACAATCATTTACTATTTTCTGATGTTGTAGTCTACGCAGATGAAACAGTTGTTTTGCCTGGAACAGTATATCAAGTTGAATATGAAAACGACAGATCAACTTGCTTGTCATATCAAACTGATTGTGGTGGTCAATACACATTTTATCAACTTCATATTAAAAATCAAGAGCAAATCCCTTATAGTACTGATGATAAACTAGATTTCCTAAGTTTCCACATAGGTAGCTACATCTTCAACAAAGTCATCGATAATGATGTAGAGTTGTTCAGTAACAAATTGGATTATCAATGGTTGGCCTCTCACGAGAGCGCATTTAAGGAAGCCTTTGAGAATCAAGTTGACATGATCATTCAAAGTAATGAAATTTCTCCATTAGAAAAAATCAACTTTTATGAAACCGGATTAAACAACATCAATGTCAACATTCAAACTTGGTTGTCTTTCGTTTCCACTGATTTCATGAAATCTTTGATACTTAAAATTCTTGAGCAGTTGAGTACTTTAAAGGTAGTAAATGTTACTGAAGATGCCACATCTTCAGCTGAGAAGTCTGTTTTAAATGTTTTCAAGACTTTTAACCATCACTTTTTAGAATCTGGCCATACCGACATGAATCTTGATGAATTATTTGATATCGTTTCTAAAGCCATTTATGAACCTTTATTGTGTGGAATAGAAAGACAATATAGATGTCAGTACTTTGAAGAAATTTTGGATAGCAGCTTGTACAACAGTGTCTTATTTTCCACAAAAGTCAATAATAACTTAGTCAATTTTGTTTCATTAATGCCAACCTTAAATTTACAATACAGCAAAAAAACATTTACTCGGTTGTTAACAATATTAAATGTGTTGTACTATCAAAACCATATGGGTGTCAATAAAAAAACTACCTTAGTTTTAAGCATTGGACATATTTTGGATACTTTCAGAAACGAACTTAAACATAATGAGATAATCTTGTTAAAGAATTTGGCCATTACTAACAAAGATTGGATAAGTATGTTTAAAATTTATGATCACTTATCAATTACCAAACAAGTTCAGTATTTTGAATACCCAAGTTTCTTTGAATTAGAAGAAAACAAAAAGACATTGGTTAACAGCTTTTTGGATTTGTATTTGAACAAAGAATACAAAACGAAATTGCAAAATTTCTTTGACATCATGAGCGGGTTAGACAACACTTTCTTTATAAAAGAAGTTTATACTGAATTGAGCTCCAGAGAGAGAAAAGATATTGTGACTGAAGTATTATGGGCTTTTGAAACATTAATCAACAAAGATTATGGAAAAGCTTTTAAGGTTCTTTCTGAAGTTGAAAATAACAAAATGAAGCCTGAGGACGATAAAAATACGCACAAAGACTTTAGAGAGTTTAAAGACAGTATGATGAGATTGTGTGAAGTTTTAAGCTCAGATGACGAAAAATGATAGTTTTTCTTGATATATAGAACAGGAAAATATTGTTAATTGTTGTTATATATATATATATAATTAAACACTCATTTTCATTTTGATTGACTTGTGAGGGTTGTAGTCTTTAATTTCAAAGTCTTCCAGCTTGAAGTCATCAATGCTAACAATATCTCTTTTAATTTCTAAAGTAGGGAATTCTCTTGGAGTTCTTTCAATTTGCTCTTTTAAAGCGTCAATGTGATCTTTGTAGACATGTGCATCACCCATGGTGTGGATGAATTCACCACAATCCATATCGACAACCTTAGCAATCATTTTAGTCAACAATGCATAGGAAGCAATGTTGAAAGGAACACCCAAACCCATATCACAAGATCTTTGGTATAAAATACATGACAGTTGTGGTTTTTGGTCTTTAGGGAAAGAGACATAGAATTGACAGAAAACATGGCATGGCGGAAGAGCCATTTTCTTGAAATCAGGAGGGTTCCAAGCAGACATGATGATTCTTCTATCGTAAGGGTTGGTCTTTAGTTTGTGGATTATTTCGCTTAATTGGTCGTATCCTTTGCCTGTGTAATCAGTATGGCAGTCAACATATTCTGCACCAAAGTGTCTCCATTGAAAACCGTATACTGGACCCAAGTCACCTTCTTCTCTGTCAGTCAAGCCAAGAGAGTCCAAGTATTCACGAGAACCATTACCGTCCCAGATCTTGACCCCTTCCTTTTGTAGGTTTTTGTTATTAGTATCACCCTTAATGAACCATAGCAGCTCTAAAATAATGGCTTTAGTAAATACTCTCTTTGTGGTTAAAAGTGGAAACTTGTCATCTTTAAGAGAAAATCTCAATTGTGGTGGAGCAAATATGGATAGAGTACCAGTACCAGTTCTGTCAGGTCTTGATTCACCATTTTCAATGATGTTTTTACATAAATCTAAGTATTGAAGTTCTTCTTTGTTAATAAACTCTGTCATTGTGTGCAGTATGTTCTAATGGTGTATTAGAGATGTTTTTATTAAGTCACAAATTAGAGATTTTTTAAAAAAAAAACAATCATTCCACAGTTAAAGTAGATGTGTATTGAATATCGATTATTTTAATTTTTTTTTTTTCCTGCGGTTAAATTATCAACATCTTGACGCGTTTCGTGTACTGTCTTAAACAAACATCTAGTCAGGGCGGGTAACAAATAAATACGGATATAAGCATCTGTAAAAACAACCGCAATTATCAGCACAATGTTTAATTCATTTTTATTATTATTATTTTTTTTTTTTTTAGATTTACCACTTTAAGGGCTTATATTTAGATAACAATTAGGTTTCTGAATCCTCCACCCCAGAAATATATTCAGTCAACATGAATTATAACATTTTTGATGAAAGCGATAATGAAAATCTAGAAAATACTTGGAAAGATCCTTTAGATAATGATAACCAATCACTAGATAGAGAAGAAAGTGATTATGAATACAACAAATTCTCCGATAACGATGTCAACTCATTCACTGAGGAGTTTAATGTCAGCAATGAAGAATCTGATAATAACTCTATGAAACAAATCCTTAATGAAATCATACCGGAAAATGACAATGCTGCTTCATTTTTGAACATTCAAGAAGATAAAATGGACAAAGAAATTAACATTGAAGAAAACATCTTTGACGATTCTAACAGTGTTAATGTTTTTGAAGATCTGCCTAACGAAGACTCTCCAATTGACACCACATTTTTTAACTCCAATAAAGATAAAAAAACAAATCATAAGAAGACCCATGGTTTGCAGATTCAAAAATTGTACAATAAAGAAAAGATTAACAGTGTAAAAAAGGCTGACATATTGGCTGTTGAAGAACCAAAAACAGCTCCCTTGCCTGAGCCTGAGGTCCCATTAGAAGATAAACTGCAAGATATTTCCATAAATTCCAATAAGACAACTCCTGTGAAGGTGAAGACAACCATAGCTGACCTACCGAAACCACAGCCTGTACTGCTTGCTTCAGATCCAGTACACATGATAGAATTATCTGATCCATACAAAGTAGGTGATATAACTAATTCGTTTATTGAATTTCAAATAACAACAGTCATATCCCCAGATACTGTATTAAAAGGTATTCAAGCTGATAGTTTTGAACAAGATCGAACTTTTATAGTTAAAAGACGTTACAGTGATTTCCGTTGGCTGTATAGGCAGCTTCAACAAAGCTATTGGGGATATATCATACCTTCTCCTCCTGATAAATCTTTAAAAAACTTGTTTACAGTGTCTGATCACGACAAAGTGTCTATTAAGAGAAAAGACTTACTACTCAATATGCTGGTAAAGATAGCAAGCAATCCACACTTTCAATACGATGAAAACTATTTAGAGTTTCTGACTAACCAGGAAACACAAAAATTCTCCGAATACTACAAAATGAAAGACCAGGAAACACTTTCCTATGCCATTAATGATCCATTGGATTTATCTGAAATATCAAGACTTAGTGAATATAAGCTATTTGGTGAAGAGGATGGTTTGAATTTTTATGAAGAAGCCAAAGGCATGGAAACTGAACAATTTTTGGAAAAGAGAATATCCCAATCATTAAGAAACCAAGGTGGTAATAGTTCGTCTTTGACCAAAGCACTGTTTGGTTTTGCCAGAAATGTCATCAATGAAGGTGTTGAAAGTGGAATACCGAAATACTGCGAGCCTGATGATTATTTTGATGAAGCTGAAAACTGCTGGGATTCTTTATTCACAGAGTTGAAGAACTTGGACAATGTTTTGAAGCATTTGAAAGAAAGCAAAGAAAAATCCATAAAAGATCTGATTGAGTTGAGCAACGTTCTTTATAAAATGAATAATCAAAACGTATCGGAAACCTTAAACAAGCTATATCAGTCATTTGCAGGAGTTCAACTCAATATTAGTGATGTTTTGAAACGTTCAAGTGATATAGAAAAGTTTATTTTTTCAGATTACGTGCAAGACCAACTAAGATCATTAAACAACAGTACATCCATTTTCAATCAAAGATATAAACTGGGCTCTATTCTGGTTTTACTAGAATGGATTGTTAAAAATAAGAAAATTGGCAAAATTGTGTTAGAAGGTGAAAGTTTGAAAAAATGGGAAAATCGTTACAACTCTGTCAAGTTAAAATGGAGAGAAACAGGTCTTGTTATTAAAAAGCAACTTTATGAATTCGATATGAACAGAGTAGTAGAATTTAGAAACTGTATAGAAATATACATTGAAACATTCAAAGAGCAGCAGAAAGAGCTGATTGAGATATGGGAGACATTCCTACAAACAGTCTGTTGATAGTCAATATAACTTAAACTAGAAGCTTAAAAAATATATATACTCTAATAAAATATATTAGTTCATGTTTTATTATTTACAAGTTTTGACAGCTTTAATATGCTTACTGCTGACTTTCTTTCAAGGTTTTTTTATGAACTGTTTCCATGCTCTCTGAATCAACAATAATACCGTCTGATGCCAAACACACCTTCATTTTCGAATCATTATTGATGTATTTTTTTGTATTATAGTAGATATTGTCAAATGATCTTGATGAGAAATGTGTTAAGATCACATTTTTAGCATTCATCCCATAGGCTATGGACAAGGCTTCTTCGACAGTGGAGTGTTTTTTTTTACAAGCATGATCATACATGTTGCTTTGGAAAGTAGCTTCATGAATCAAAAAGTCAGAATCGGCCCCAATTGTTCGGAAATTCTTGTTGGGTCTTGTGTCACCACTGATAGAAAGCTTGAAGAGCTTATCAGATGAAATTCTAAATGTGAATGTTGCAGAGTATGACTGGAAACAATGAATGGAATCAATAGTTTCAAACTTAGGCAAGTGTAAAACATGAGTCATTTTGTTCACTATAGGTCCGAAATGGTCCAAATTGGATAATTGATGAATTTTTGCTTTAAACAGGTATTTGCAAGCATTTCTTTTTAGTTTAGCAGATTGAACATTCTTGAAAATTTCGTTTGACATACCTACAATTCTATTCAGCAAATCTTGATTATTGGAAAATGCTTCAACAATAAAAATTAGGAATCTAGAAGGGACTAACAAATACAACTCTTTGTTTTTATCTCCCTTATTGCATTCATACCACTTGTCTATAAGGGTAACGATTCCCCCAAGATGATCAGCATGCAAGTGTGACAAATATATGAAGTTCAGACGACTCAAAATATACGCCAATTCGTCATCTGTAGTCATTCTTCGCAAAGTATTGTAAGAACCTTCACCAGCATCTAAGTAACCAAACGTGTAATCATATTCATTGGTTTCTTCGTTAAAATAAGGAATCTTGACTAAATTAGATGAAACATTTGATGCAAGACCTGGTCTTGATGAGAATGTACCTAAGATTGCAAGTTTAGGTAATGGAGAAGCAGTTTTCCAGCTGAAAGGCTTGATTTCTTGTGAGAGCTCCGAGTTTCTGTTACTTTTGTCTACAAAGAAATCAGGTTTATAAGAAGGATCTTTCAATGACATTATTTTTTTTTTAGCAACTGAGTTTTCATCTGATTTGTCGAACGCACGTATAATAATCGAATCGTTCTGATTTTGAATGTTTACCTTTGAAGCCTCTATATCAGGAATTTCTTCTTCTGTCGAGTATGGTTTCATAGCTTCTTGGGTTTGCGGTAGCAAATGACTGAATTTTCCAAAAAATTCTGAGTTGTGTTTTCTTTCAACATTTAATTCGGTAAAATTCTCAGGTAAATCTCTCTTGTGTTTCCAGAAAGAAATGGCATAATCACTTATCATTAGTTGATTGGAATTCACTTCTGGATGCGATATAAAAATGTTAGAATCCGGCAGTGTTTTAGCGGTTAACAAATCAATAAAGTCAAATACTTCTTGATTTAAAGAAACTTCTGGGTCTAATGTCAAATATACCAACCCAGTATTTGATGAGTTGATCTCTACTTGTTCAGTTAACTGCATCGTCAGATGTTTTAAATAATCATTATTCACAACATGTAATATTAAAATGTCTTCAAATGATTTTGTTGCGCTGGTAACATCATCAACTGTGATGACTTTACCGTTTTCTAAAGTAACCTGACCAGTTTTCATTAGAACACCCCTCTGTTGTAGGGGCAATCCTAGTTCAATTGATTTTTCAACATTAAAGCTACCTGGAACAGAATTGAAGCTTACAAGATACGACACAGACATGTCTTTAACCTTGATTTTGTCTACAATTCTCGTCAGCAGCATGTTTCTTTTCTCGTTAGCTGAGGCAAAGTCGTCAGTGTCGTTTTCATTATTTCCATTAGAATCTTTACTACCATCCATGAAAGTGTCAGCGATGCAAGCATCCAAAAATTCTAATTGATCTTCATCTAAGTCAGTATTTGGTTGATCAACGTCATTAAGGTTAGGATATGTGATGATCGGCTTAACGTTTAGACCTGACAGCGTTTTTTCACTGCTTGTGGTATCTACAGCAACATTTATAGATTTTCTCAAAATAAAATGTCTGCAAGAACCCAGGAATAACTTCAAGTGGTTATTGGGATAGCAAATATTAAAAGGTTTCACAGTTGGAATATCAGCCAAACTCAGCAAGTACCCCGGAAGACCACCAATTGAGGACCAATTAAGCTTACCAGTAATTAGAATTGAGTCAAATTTGGATTTGAAAGATGCATTTACGACCACTCTTTGGGTGTTCTCAGAAAGACCCCCAAAAAAAAATAACCCTCCAGTACTTGAGTTTGTGATAGTAATTAGATTATTTGAGAAATCATGGTTAGACTGGGCTGTATGGTGGATTTTATAAGTTGGAGAATTGATCAGATGAATTTTCATCTTTTTGGCTTTTTTTTGTAATGCTTTATCTTCCAACATCTTCTTTTCGGCTTTTGCCATATGTCTTGCTTTTTTGTTCAGTGTTTTCTGGTAAAGATATTGAGGCCTTTGGTATGAGCCTTTATTTTTCCCTAAATAAACGAATCTTTTACTTGAACAATTGGTTAATGGCCTAATAAACATTACCAATAAATTCGGCAAGAAGATAACTTTATATGGATTCTCTTTCCTTTGGTGATGAGTTTAAGTAGAGAGTAGAAAAGGTGGAAAAAAAAAAAAAAAAAGAAACGTTTGGGTTCGTGTTTTGTTCTTTGATGGAAAGATCAACCAAAGCCAAAAAAAAAAAATACTAGCACGTCGGATATACTGATAGAAATAGCAAACATTAAGGGCTTTAAGAGTATTGGCATAAAGATTGCCATAAATAAGCTTCACTTAGCAACATCTCAATCTCTCTTTCATCCCATGAAGTTGTTGGACAACTTTGTAAGAACATGATGATTCCAGTAAAATCCATGGATTGTAAGGTTGTGGCCCATTTTTCCAAAAAAGCGTAGCATACGTAAACATGAAAGTCATTTAACTTCTGGGCTGTTGAGTTATTAGTTGTGCTTAAAGTGCTGAATTCCTCTGAGAGATCATCTATTGTGTCAGTTATGCTAACCAAGCTGTTCTTTCTCAATTTACCGTCATCATCATCGTCTACTTGTGTGTTTATCAAAGATGAGCTCTCTGCAATGTATGTATCAAACATTCTTAGAACAACCCTCATAGGGAATTCTCTCATTAGCAAGCAGTTCATCCATCTGAATGCAAACTGGAAGAACTCGACATTTTCATTATTCAAGTGGCTGTGCAATTCTGGATCCACTCTTTTACAAATATCTTCTAATTTCTTGACTTGTTTAAGAATACCTGGCTGGCCATGGACATAGTTATCCATAATTGATTCCAAGAATCTATCAAAACACCAAAAAGTGTCAGCTTCCAAGTTTGCAAAATCCTCATCATCCATGTATTCTGTAGGATCTATTTCCTCTATTTTCTCCCAAGAAATTAACTCTTCAGATGTGGTTGATTTAATGTAATAATCTAGCAAAAAGACTTGATAGAATGTTGTACAAATGTCATTAATTCCTTGAACATATCCAGTGGATGAATGTCTTATTGACCAAGCATACAATATCCTTTGTAATGACTCCTTGACCGATTGGTATTGATATAGCTTAATATCCGGGTGTGTTCTTTTAATATCAATGTTAATCTGATGCCAAGTTTGTTTATTGTTTTCTGTGTTTTGGATAATTTGATTGTCTTTTATCTGATGTGATATTGTGTTTTTATAAGTTTGTCTTTTTTGCTTTAGGATTTGCTCGTGTCTTCTAGTATTGCTAGGTAAGTATCCTAGTAGCAGTTTCCAAGTAATGGATTTATAAAGCAAAGGTGTTCCATGCCAACTTAGATCTCGAAGGTCTTCTATTTTGATAATTTTGTTAGCGTTCAATATAGTTTTGAATTTTTCCCTTAATTTTTGCTTGTTATCATCAGCTGTTTTTGTTTCTTCAATGCTGGTTTTTTCTTCAACAGGTGAATAAATGAATTTGTCTTCATTTTCTATTGTGTATGTACTTACATTAGCACTCCAATCGTCATCATCATTGGAAAAAGTTTTGGCCAGCTTTTTTTTGTATATTTTTGTATTTGCATCTGTAGAAGTGCCTTTATCGACATGGTTTAATGTCATTAATGAGAACGTTCTGTTAGGTTGTTGCTGGGATATGTTATGATGAGATTTGATATTTACAGACGAAGTTGAAGTTGCTGATACTGATCTATTAAGTTTTATTCTTGAATGATCCATATTGAAATTATTGACTATGTTGCAGGGAGGTTTTCTTGGGGTTGTTCTGGACAAATATTGATATCTATATGTATTTTGTGTGTTTACACTTTTAAAGGAGAAATAAACAAAACAAAAACAAACAAAAAAATTAATATAAGACCAAAATCGGACATAAAGTGGATGATACAAGTCACTCAATAACGTTGAAATACCACGATTATACAATGTTTAAGGCTTTATATTGGTAATCAATAAATAGTAAAAGAATATATATAATTCTTTATACATAATAAAACATAAATATATTTTATTCATTTCATTAGAATTATTTTATCGTAGATTGTTGTTTTGTATTATCATTTATGTTGAATTTATTTTTTTGGAGGGTTGTAAACAAACTTTCTATTTTTCAAAGAACCCCATTTGAATCTCTTGGTCCAGATACTTAAGAAGTATAAACCAGACAAGATGGTGATGGTCTTTAAACCTAATCTCTTTCTTTCATCTTGGAAAGGATCAGCAGCCCAGGATAAGAATTCGGTAACATCCTTAGCCATTTGGGAAGTAGTAGCTGGAGTACCATCTTCGAATTCAACTAAGTCATCGAACAAGACTCTACCCATAGCAATAGCACCACCTGGGAAGTATGGGTTATAGTTGGAACCAGGAGGTAGAACAACACCGGCAGGTGGTTCTTCTGGGTAACCAGTTAATAAGGCGAAGATGTAGTCACCGTTACCGTGTCTGGCTCTGGTGATCAAAGACAAATCAGGAGGTAAGGCACCTTGGTTAGCAGCTCTGGCGGCTTCTTCGTTTGGATATGGACCTAAGATGTTGTCGGCTAATCTACCGGCTCTCTTTCTTGGGTTACCATTTTCATCAGGTTCATCATCATATTCGAATTCAGCAGCCATATCTCTGGCTTCTGTGTTGGTGTGGGAAACACCAACCAAGTTTCTCCAGTAAATTCTATCTAAGGAGTGACAAGAAGCACAAACTTCTCTGTAAACTTGGTAACCTCTTCTGATGGAGTTGTGGTCGTAGGTTTCGGTGTAACCCTTTTCTGGCCATTGGAATTGTGGAGCATGTAAACCGTGTTCGGCAGCAGTTAATGCATCAGCTGACAAAGATTGAGAATATAAAAAGAAGGTTGAGGATAAACCAACAGTGGCAACAGCGCTCTTAGTTAATAAAGAGTTGTAAGTCTTTTTGAATATGTTTGAATAGGACATTGGTATTTTGTAGTGATAAAATATAGTCGTTCTTATTTTGTTTTCAAGGATATTTGGTTATCAAAAAATAGTACAATATGATGTTATATGTATAATTTATTGCTATGTAATAACTTTATTAATGATATTAATTTGTAACTAATCAGTATGGACTTAGTGTTGGAAAAATAAATAAAGAGAGTAGAATAAATAAATAATATGAATAATATATTTTCACTGGTTTTGTTATTACTGTTCTTCTTAACAAATATTCAAAACGACATAGAAGTTATTTCGTAATGTTTTTCAAGTATCAAAATATTCACAAACAGTAATGAATTAGATTGAAAACGAAAATTTTTTCTCATGTTAATTTTTTTCTTCCCACAACACATACTGCAAATATCGCTTTCAGCTTAATGTTTTTTTTTTTTTGTTGGTTTCCTCCCAAGAAAAAAAAAAATTTTTTTTTTTTTTCCTTTTTTTTTTTTTTTTTCTTTTTTCGATACAACTTGGACCTATAAAAATCTAAAGATTCCTTGGGTTGAGAGATTAGCTATGTCCGATATGTGCCGCTGACACACGTGAGTAGACCAGCAATGTTGCTTATTAAGTTAAATCAAGTTTGTACATACATGTATACAAACAGGTCTTATATGTTACTGTAATGCTTTCTCTTTGACTTGATCTTATTTTTGGTCCATCCCTCTCTTTAAAAATAGCCTCTATGTATGTTGAAGGCACACCTGCTATATCTGCTTGCTTTTTTTTTTTTCGTACAGTTTGTTTCTTATACTCAAAATGCAGACACGTGCTGCTTGTAAAACGCTACACGCAAAGCTCTGTTGTTTTTTGTTGTTTTTTTTTTTGCCACCTGTCCATTTACTTTTCATTATCATTGGCTAACAATCACATGATCTCCAGGCTTCAACACCAAAAAACACCAATGGCCCCTACTTTAACTAATCAACGTATCTTAGATCTTCTCGGAACCCTTCCTAATAATAACATTTTGTATTCATTTCTTAGGAAAATAGAATCTTTGATTGACAATCACAACAACAAAGATACTGTAATAAACATCATTAACAAAACATATAATATCATTCTTATCATAATAACAACATACGATAAACAATCATCTATTCGGTTGAACGACGATGAGAATGATAAAAAATTCAAATTGTTTCAGAAGGAAAATATTGTGTACTTTGATAGTTCTAAAAAAAACAAAAACAACAAGCTGATATACGATCTAATTGAATTGGAAACAATATTTTTTACAAACAAGAAAAACAAAAAACTTAAAAACGATGATAAGCTTGTAATATTGAGCAATGTCTATAATTTCATTAAAAATTTTGAGTCAACATTAATTGAAGAACCGTCTTCAGACCAAATGACTTCCACATCAAGCAACCAAGATGAAAGAACATATTGTTACTGTACACGTCCTTATAATGGCGAAGAAATGATTGCTTGTGATAATCCAGATTGTGAAATTGAATGGTTCCATTTGACTTGTATCAATCTCAAAAGCATACCCAAAAATACATGGTACTGCAAAGAATGCACCAAAAAGCAGAATAGAATATTACCCAAGAACTTGACAAAGCCAGTTAAAAATCCAAAAAAAAAAGTGGAGACCAGAGGCAGAAAGAAAAAAAAAATTGAAACAAGGGGACGTAAAAAAGGAAGCAAAAACAAAATTAAAGGTAAGAATTTAGTCTGATATATAGCCTTATAAGTTGTTGTTTTATTGGCTTCAACCGGAGATACTGAATGATGAAAAAAAAAAAAAAAGTGTTCAATGAAACAATGTGTTCCCGCCGAATTTATGCAGAGCATCTTTCCCATTGTTTTTGAGGGGAGACTTATAATAATTTTTTGACTAAGAAAAAAAATAAATTCTCATGCTCTCTGAAATATAACGCTTTGATGCGCACCCCTAAGTTTTTCGAGTTTTTTTCATTAGCTAGTAAAATATTCACTACATATATCAAATTTTTCACACTATATAAGAAGTGCCTTCCTATCCTCCAACAGTTATTTAAATGTTCCATAAATTCTCAGTATATCAAATTTATTTACAATTCAGTTATTAAGCTTAATGTCACTTTTTACTTAGTTAATGTTATTAACTTTTTCTTTTTGCTTTAAAAGAAAAAACTAAAATTGATAAACCAAATGACTTTAAGTAATAATAACTCGACAGCTCCAATAATCAGCAACATTTAAATGAAAAAATTTATCCATTTAATTGGCAGTATATTTTTGAGAATAAATAACAAAACTTAGGGGACACCCCCTTGGTATTTTATAGAAATTCACTAGCAAACCATGGCAAACTTATTAACGCATTTGCATAGCAAGCAAAAAAACAGCATACACTTTAATTTATGGTAGAGCAGTACTTTATTTGTCCCAAGAAAAAAATTAAAATTATGAATGCGGCACATCCCTCAACCAAAAAAAATCCGAGATTTTTAAGGGAGCATCATTTCACAAAGGATTTTTTCTAAAGCTGAAAAATAACAACCTTAATTCTGAAATTAAGGGACCTCATAGCAGTATTCAAGTTTTATTTCATTAGTTTTCAGAGGATACGCAAAACTCTAAAACTATATAAGAATCTGCTTGAATTATTAATTGGAAAATTCAGTTGTTGTTTTTGATGTTAACTTTGATGTTTTACAGAGTTGTTATTAAATTATTAAGCTATTCTTCTATTTTAAAAGAAAAGTGAATAAAACCCATCAACCAACACTAAATTAAAGCCAACAGAATACTTTATTTCAAACTATTCACCTAAAAGCCTTAATTTTACCAAAAAAACCAGTTAAAACTACTTTAAAACAAGTTAATTTTAACTATTCAAAGAAACTCTCTCTCCCAAGCAATCAATTTTTTTAATTTTTCACCTCAGACTTAATTAAAAAGATACTCCCCTAAAAAACAAAAAAAAACAGAAAATCATTTGCTTTTAATTAATACTAATAAATTAAAAAGCAACAACTATTAAAAAAAGAAAAGTTCACACAGTTTTTTTTTAATTAAACCATTTCAACTTCCTAAAGTTTCTATTTCATTTTCTAGCACATCGTACTAGAATACTAAAAAAAAAAAAGTTCACGCATCTTTTTTCATTAGATTTAATTAATCTAACTTCCTATAGTCTCTACTTTATTTTCTAGCTCATCCTACTAGAATACTAAAAAAAAAAAAAAAGTTCACATATCTTTTTTTTTTATTAGATTTAATCAATTAAAGTCCCCTACATTTTTCACTTAATTTTCTAGTTCATCGTTCTAGGATTTTAAAAAAAACCAAGCAACAACAACAAAAAAACCTTTATTCAGTGTATCTGCAGTTCCACAGCTTATTTTTACTTCTAAAATCATTTCTATTTAAGCATTATGGTTAACAAAGCTAAAACTTATAACCCAACTGCTTACAGCGATGCTTTTCAAGAAGCTATAAACTTCGCTAACACTTTTAACAATCTAGCTAGGGCTAATAACGCTAAAAAAGCTCAACACTACAAAGACATCAAATACGATCCAATGACCTTCCAATACGCCAAATCAAGATCACTAAGTTCCCACGCTGAATTTGATATGATGAACATTGAAAACGTCATCAACCCTAACGAAGAATACGAAATCTTATCATTTGGTATTCAAGACTATACTTACAAAAAAGTAGTCAACAAAGCCCAGTTTTGTCAAAGTTTATTCCATGCTGTCCATGTCTCCCAACATTGCCAAATTATTCCTTCCACTTTCCAAAGTTTAAATACTTCAATAAGAGAAGTCATTAAAAAATGGAGTCATGGTGAACTGGGCACAGCAGAGGATTTAATTGGAAACACTTTCAATGTTATAACATGCAATAAACAAACATTTGACTTCACAAAATTGTCTCCGGAAAACAAGGTTTTACTAGACAGCAAAATGAGAATGATCAACATCTCAATTTACAACGCATTTATACGTCAAAGTGACCCAACTGGTTTTACTGTCATGGTACCAGCAAGAATCATGGCAAGGATTAGACCAGACATGTTAAGTCAATCCCCAAACCAAGTATCGGTAGGAGACCTAATCAAACAGGTTGCTACGGCTAAATATCCTATAAAAATTATCGATACTTTTGAATTTGATATCCCTTGCAAAAAAGAGGACCCAGTTATCAGATTTGTAAGTAATTACAATTTCCATCCATTGTGGACCTATCCTGTTGAGTCAATGATTATTGCGTCCAAGAAAAAGTTATTTTATTCGATATACCTCTCTTGTGACGAAAGAAAAGTATTCAAAAAGGCTGCAGAATTAGGTGCAATTACTTTTGATCCTTTGTTGAAAAACTTCTTAATGCCAATGCAAAGAATTAAAAGAGCTTCCTTCACAGACAGACACCGTTTGTGTGTAAAAGATTTAAAAATCTTTGAAAAGGATTGCTTTTTGACCAACAAAACCGATAGTGCAATCATTGAGAGCTATATCTTTGCTCCATATTTATTGGACCCTCGCCAGAGGGACCATGACCGTTCACTCAGATATGAAGATACAGAAAGTCATTTTACATATGGAGGTGTCAAATGTAAAACATTTATTGAATATGTGTCTTACTTTCCAACTTCAGAAGAGCTAAAGGAAATGGACCACAAACACCAGATGGCCCATGAAGACATGCTTAATGGTGTAGTTCATTCCACACCAAAGAGCAACACCCCAGTCAGTTCTAGAAACATCTTGAAAAGCTCATCTTTCAATGATGCCGAGAAGGAAATCTTAGACAATAATGACTCAAAGCCAGTTGATTACAGAAATTTAACCGCCGAGCAGCAATGTGAACCATTAAAAACAACAAAAAATTTGTTTGTTTTATTAAATGGATTTTCAATCCCAGGGTACGATGCAGTCGACCCTGTAGTTCTAGAAACTTCAACGCCGTTTGAGTTTAATCTTAATATGGATAACAACTTTGCATTATTCAATTCTGATATGGATGTTACACCAAAAAAACCTGCAACCAAAAAGGTTAGCAAACCTAAAAAAAGTCAAAAACCAACAACAATAAATCCATCAGATATTTTAATGCAAATGAATCTCCACAAGATTACACCAACGGAAAACAAAAATTTCTTCGATTTATTCTACAGTCCAACTCTTGACTTAGATGGGAAAATCTCTAATGAATCAAGTAGTTCAACTGTGGCAAAAGCTAAAGATTCCTTTAACTCTGAAAATGTCACTGCTCAAGCAAATTCAACAACCATAATAGATTGGGAAGATTTGTTGGTCTTTGACAATCCTCCAGCTCAAACAGATTCAACAGCGATGGAAGAATTTACAGGTTTCTTAAACATTGAAGATGACGCTGCTTCGGCTCATGGTCCTCCAGATGGTGGCTCTATTAGTGACGACGAAATCTTTGATTTCTATTTGAACGACTTTGATTTGCATAAAAAGTTGTAAAGAAATAAAAACTCAAGGTGTAACATCCAGTTGATTTAGACCCAAAGTAGACTTCTCAAAAATAACATTTGGCATGGTGGGACATGAACATAATATAATAAAGAAGTTACTTCAATATAACAGAAAAAAAGGTTGCCTATCATAGCCATGTTTTTGCATCAATTTCATTGGAAAAGTCCTTATAATTTCTAGATGTTTAATTAAAACTGGCAGCTGATAATAAAATCAGTCATAGGCAAACCTACTTCGCATTGTAAGCATATTAAAAAAAAAGCTTAAAACACACAAAAAAAAACTGCTCATTCAATTCACAATTTTGTAACAAAGGACACTGAAAAAAAAAAAAACAAAAACAAAAAAAAACTTTAAGTTTATTCAATGTTGATTATTTTTTATATATATAATCCATTTAATCATTACTTCTTTCTTTTTTCAAATATAAATTTTTCTACACCTGTATTTAATCGCCTACTTTCTTTAATAGACAAAATGCTGTTTTATACTAACCATTTAGGTTGCTACCAGCTTGGACAGCTTGTTTCAGTTTTTATTTGCCGACCATAATAAATAGGTTAGCGAAAAGGAACAGATCCAATATACAGATTCACATAAAAATTCTGTTTGATTACTAAACTAAATTGGCAAAAAAAAAAAAAAAATCAACAACTATTTAGAAAAAAGATGAAAAAAAATGATAGAAATAAATCTACCACTTTATAAGGTTATAAATTCATATAAAATTATAAATAAACAAGAAAAAAACTCCGTTTGGTGGTATCTTCATATCTTTGGAGAAAAGATTGAAGTGAATTATAATGTGTAGGATTCTCTAAAAAAAATTGTAGTAATTAATTTACAAGTACACTTATAAGTCCTTCTTCAAAGTACCTAAGAAAGCAGCCTTTTCAGCTGGGGTTTGGAATCTACCCTTACCGAACTTAGAAGCGGTATCGATCCACTTCAAGGTGACGTTTTCTAAGGCCTTTCTGGAGGTGTGAGTGTATAGAGACTTTCTTAAAGTAACAACTCTCTTCTTGGTACCTGGAATAGAACCCTTAACCATAACGAAATCGTTCTTAACGGAACCGTATTGAACGAAACCACCCATTGGGGTAATGGTCTTCTTGGTTCTGTCGAATTCGGTAGCACCGTTAGATTCGTCATCAGCCTTACCAACTCTGTAAACCTTGTGGTTAACAGAGGTTCTGTGGTGGTAACCTCTTTGACCAGCTCTGGCAACAGTCCACATAACGTGGGCTGGATGCCAAGCACCGATACAAGCAACCTTTCTTAAACCTCTATGAGTCTTTCTTGGTAATCTCTTGGTACCCCATCTGTGGGTAACACCTTCGAAACCGTGACCCTTGGTAATACCAATAACGTCAATCATTTCGTTTTGTTCGAAAACGGAGTCAACAGTGACGGTCTTTTCGAAGTGTTCCTTAGCCCATTGGATCTTGTCAGCGATGGAACCACCGTTGATTTGGATTTCAGCTAAGTGAGCCTTCTTTTGGGCTAATGGAGTCTTCTTAACTTGGGTGTGAGCTAAGACTCTGACAACAGTACAGTACTTGGAGATTCTGGCTAATTCCTTTTCGATAGAAGCAGCATCGTTAGCGTACTTGGTGGAGTACTTGGTGAAAGCTTTCTTCTTGGACTTGTACCAGTTCTTGTAGAATCTTCTTCTGATTTCTTCAGATAAGTGTTCGGCCCAAACGGTGGTTAAAGATCTTAAACCTCTTGGGGTTTCGACGTAACCAACAACACCAACGATGACCATTGGTGGGGTATCAACAACGGAAACAGCTTCAACAATTTCTCTCTTGTGGAACTTGGAACCTGGTCTGTCTAAGTCTCTGACGATAGTAGACATACCGGCCTTGTAACCTAAGAAGGAGGTTAAAGCAACAGCCTTGGAGGCATCATCCTTTGGGAAGGCTTTAGCTCTACCTCTGATGGAGGTAGCTCTCTTTCTTGGTAAGTAACCTAAATGACCGTGTCTTGGGGCTTCGTATTTTCTGTGAGACATTGTTAATAAATGTTTTCTTTGTGTTTGGGTGGTTTTTGAATCTATATTATTCTTATTCAGAAGTAATTAAAATTATATTAATCATGTTAAATACAGATTTAAAGTGTTTTATTGAAAAATTATTTCTTCTTTTTTTTTTTTTGTTCTTTCACCTAACCAAACACTTCAGAAAACCAAAAAAAAAATTTGCTTTCTTAGTTTCTTTTTTTTGTCTTACTAGCAAATTTTACCAAAATTGGTAATTATGCATAGGGCTCATTTCCCAAAAAAGAAATGAGTGTGTGTGCCACCAGGAAAAAAAAACAAAAAAAGAAATTTTTTTTTTTCTTTTTTCAAAATTTTTTTTGTGTAGGAGTGTTCTGTATTTTTTTGTTACAAAAAATAGCCATTGCCATGTAGCATGATTATTGATCTTATATCCGACTTCTTTTTCTTCTCTTAAAAACAAGTTGCTTAATCATTCAGTATAAAACCAGATAAGACGTATAAAATATTTTCTCTCATTGGAAAAAAAAAAATGTATTCTCAATATATAGAAGTGCCTGTATCAACTTTACAATTTGAAGAATGGATGCTCTAAAGCCTCAGCAGCTGTTAATCTCTTTTGGTGGTCATATACTAATAAATTGTCTAATAAATCGACTGCTTGTGGTGGGCACTTGAATAAATTGTTTTCACTGATGAACTTACTCCATGGCTTTCTAGGGAAGTTCTTTAATAATCCCTTGTATTCGTCTGGTAAAAGTAATCCGTACTTTCTCAAGTATTGCATCAATTCTTCAGTTCCCATTATTTGTGCTATTTTGATTAATTGATCTGTATTTGAGTCACCCTTGAACAAAGGCTCAACAGCAAACATGATGCTTGCTAAAACACACCCTACACTCCATAGATCCAGCGAGTAGTCGTATTGTCTCAAGTTTATAAGTAATTCTGGTCCCTTGTAGTGTCTAGATGCTACTCTGACATTATATTCAACTCCAGGATGATAGAATTCAGCTAAACCCCAATCAATTAATCTTAATGTTTTTCTTATCGGATCATACATTACGTTTTGTGGCTTGACATCACGATGCATTATTCCCTTGGAATGAGCAAAATCCAAAGCAGTTAATAGTTGTTTGAAGTAGTTTTGCATTTCAGGAACCCTAAAAGTCTGGAATACTTTTTTATGATCAACATGAGCCACATTTTCAAATATCAAAGCAGGAATTTTGGACTGAGGATCCTGAACAATGTCGTATAGAGTAACAATGTTCTTTCCACCTGTTAAGTGTGTAAGTATATGGAATTCTCTGTAAATTTTCTTCATCTTAACTGGCTTCAAAATCTTGATAACACAGTATTTCTTATGATCCTTGGTGAAACACCCTCTGAATACTTCAGAGTATTTACCTCTACCAATCTTATTGATTATCTCGTATTGGGAGATTTCACCAAAACTGAATTCAACACATTGCTCGTAATCCCAATAAGATCGTGGTTGCTGAGTACAGAAATTGGTATAGACTTTGGCTACAGAATATACTCTTTCTGCGGGAATATTCAAAATTGTTGGCTTCAAATGTTGAAACTCGGAACTATGGTCTTGCTGCATATGTTGGTATATATTCTCTTATTGTTTTGAAACAAACTCTGGGAAAAATTATGACAAAAAAAGGTTTTATTTAGTCAATTGAATATATTAAAATAACAAAATATCTACTATTACAATTATAGGTCTGTTTCTTTGGTTGTTTATCAATGGCCATACCAATTAAACACTTTATTCTAGGGACAGTAAACAAAAAAAAAAAAGGAAATGTCTGAAACAACACTCGAAAATTTTTCTTTATGTTTTTTTTTGTGGGTTCTATTTTTTTGTTTAAATCCGCATGTAAATCACGTTTTTGGAAGATGGCTATATTAGTATACAAAGGTCTCAACCAAAAAACACATAAACAACCTGTAAACATCACTACAGGGTCTTCAAAAATAGCTTTGATTTTTTCTGTATACTAATGATTAGTAGCTCAGCAGGTGAATTGTCCTCTACAGTGAAGTCAATCTCAAACGTAAATGTTGGAAACAGCAAATCATATTCATTCAACAATCAAAACATTCTTATAAACTTTCCTCAACACAATAGCAAAGTATTACAACTTAAGAATGTAGTTATGAAAGATTCACAGCAACCAGAATATGAAAGGAGTGTTTTGTACAAAAAAAAAGATATCTATGAGCCACAAGATACATTCAAGTTTTTGGAGTACGTCGATGTGCGAAGATTGCCTGTCAATCTGCAAAAATACAAACTGGCAGTATATGATGTGGCCACCACCTCCAAGGTAACTTCACATTTCTTTTTGGAAAAATTAATAAAACAGCAAAGACATATGCTGGTATACTCCAAGAACTGCGGAAAATATTTGATTTTATACTTTACTTTCCCAGAAGAGCTCAGGAATGGGTCTGATGAGGCCATAAAGTTTATAGATATAGTTGACAAAATACAAATGAAAGCTTTGGATATAAGTTTGCCAAAAATGCTGGTAGAAATATACAAAAACAGGGAAATAAACGTTGATCATGTCTACTTAAGGAATGATGGTATCGAGGAAGAGGAAAATGTTGAAGAATTTGGATACCCAACAGAGCAGCAAGATACCGATCAATATAGGTCAAATGTAGATACCATGAAAATGGAAATTTTGACTTTGAATAACAAAATTGATGAAATAATGAATGATAATGTTGAGTTGAAGAGACAGAATGAACAAATCAAAAAACAGAATGATCTGATAATTGAATTATTAAGAGGCAAAGGTAGTTAATGATTGTTATAACATGGCTTTTTTTTTTTTGCTTTTACCGTTTGGTTTTTTTTCTTGGAATTAACGGTTCGTATACGACTAAAAAAACACATAAAGGACTCTTACATGATATAGAAATCGCCACTCACCCAAAAAAAAAGAAAATTACTTTTTTTCTTTAATGCTGCCTACAAATAACTACAATCGTCTTTGTACCAACTATTTCGACCAAACCAACAATCCCTTTCCTTGTAGCCATGACTAAAAATAACGACAAACCCAAGAGCTTGTTTATATTAATCCATGGTCTTCTCGGATCTCACAAGCACATGCACTCTATTAGAGATCTGATAATTCAAAAGAGTGATGAGCCTGTTTTGGTAATGATACCGTGCAAAAATGGTTTTTTCAAGACATTTGATGGGATTGATATAGTTGGTGAAAGAGTATTGAAGGAAATCAAGTTGTTTTTAAGAAGCAGAAACGAAGACGAGATAAAGAACTTACAGCATTTGAATATTGTTTCTTATTCTATGGGGGGTTTGATTGCTAAATACATAATTAAAGACTTAAAAGTCTTTTTGGATAAAAAATACCCACACATCAAATTTAATACATTTATGACTATAGCATCTCCGCATCTAGGAGTAAACTTCTACAAGGATGGCAAATTTCCATACAATGTACTAACGTCACTAGGCTGTAATGTTTTTGGAAGATCTGGAAGACAAATGTTCATTATGGATAATGAGAAAAACGCCGATCCTTTGCTTTTGAAAATAAGTAAAGGGAAGTACTTGGAGGCTTTAAAAAGCTTCAAACACCACATAGCTTTGGCCAATGTTCACAATGACAGATCAGTCTCTTTCTATACATCATTCATAACCGATCTGGAATACCAATGTAATCTTGATGCTATAGAAAACGATGACATATTGACAACATGGGATAAGTTTCCCAATGGTACAGTTGTTGATGTAACTAGAGCGCCTTCTGAGAAAAATGATTCTTCATCATTGGGTAACCAAGGTCTGGTAATCAAGTTTTCAAACATCATCAAGTACCTGACAAAATGTCTCTTAATTATGATTTTTGTCCTCTTCATCTTCCCCGTGGCGCTGCTTATGAATGTTGTGGGAACAATTGTGAGCCATACCAATGTTTGGATCTATAACAACAAAATGTACTTATATTCAAAGTTTTCATTCTTGAATAAGAAGTGGCTTTCCACCAAGCTAGATCTTGATCTTGATCCTGATAGCGACTTCGATGAAGACTATGACAAGGATGAAATGGGCCAATTGCTAAGTCGTTTGGATAAAACAAGAAGTGATGACAGCTTGGTAACGAAGGATATAGCTGACATCATGAGCTCAGACTGGGAAACAAAAAAGTCTCCAAATGTTAGAGACAGTGATGCAACGATTGATGGAAACACTCACAGGGACTTGAGAATAAAGTACTTTATCGACAAGTATTCAAAAAACAACAACAAGGATTCATATAAAAGCGCTTCTGTTGAACCATTGCCATTTGATGATGCAAGAAAAGAGATTTACAAGAACTTATGCACCATTAACTGGATAAGAATTCCGTTGAAATTGAAAGGTGCAAACACCCATAGTGCTATAATAGCTAGAACTGGGTTAGGTTCAGCCGCTCCAATAAACAGAGAAACGATCAACTTTAATATAGATATACTACTTGAACTTTGTGCTAATGATCATAATATATAGTGTTAGGAGTAGATTTTAATTTACCATTTGTCTTCTGGATTTTCCTTGAATTTCAAGTAGTCTTGAAGGACAAACATAGATATTTCAGTTTCATTTTGAATGTCGTATTCGGATAATTTCTTTTCAGAGTTTTCAATGTCTAAGATCCAGCTGGAATCATCGTCATGGTCAAAGTTGACAACCAAGTTCAATGACTTTGTTCTTTGAGCGTGATTGTACACCTTTAAAAAGTCAAATGGAGTCTTTCTGAAAGGCAAAAAGGCACCAGTTTTTTGAATATGTTGCTGACAGTGTTCGTATAAATCCTTGGCGGTGTTATTGTTTATATCGTAGTTTAAAAGAATAATTGGCTTGACATTTCTAAAAGGAAAGGATTTAATGACTCTAATTGTCAGAGTAACATTTTGTGGTTCAGTAGACATATATATTACAGCGTTTTTTTTTTGGTGATCGGTTACTTATTGTTTCGTTTTCATTCTTATGTGAAATAAACCATCATTGAAATTTTATATAATCTGAAAAAAAAAAAGAAATTAATGATGGTCTTGCTTGTGAGATACCATCACGTGCTTGCTGTAACGCGTAAATACCACAAAAAGCAAAAATAACTTGGAGGAATGGTAGCGCGTATTCTTCCCCCCATCTTTCTACCCAAAAAAAAAAAAAGATACATAAAAAAGTTGTTTACTGCTATTTTGTTTTTGTTTTTCTTAAGTAAACATTTATGTTTATAGTACAAGAATAAACCAAATATATATCAGAGAGCGCAATTAAACTAAAAAATTATGAGCGACAGTGTTTTTATTAACAACGAGAACTCTCAGCAGGACGAGTTTATCATAGATTCTAACTTTTCAGCAAACTCCAAGTCTAGAACAAACCCAAATAGATATTCAGATAAATACGATGAGTTCATATCCACTAACAACAAAAATACAGATAATCAATCACCGGAATCCCAAAGACTGTCTTTTTTGCAAAACCAGCAGTCTCATCAACTATCTCCCTCAAACCACTCACAAGTTATGAATACATCAATGAATATAAGCCCACAAGCAGAGAGGTCTATTAGATTGACCACCGAGCTTGAGTCTTTAGTCAAGGACCTTGACCTCATATACAATGAAATAGGTCTTTCCACAAAGGAAATTTATCAGAAAGAAGCAGATGTTTTTAGAAGTCTATCAAATACCATAAGATCTTTTGCAGCCAAAGCACAAGAGGAAAAACAAACCATAAGCACACAAAACTCAGAAATCTTAGAATGCTTAAAAACAATTCTTTACAGAATAGGAGACTCCAAAGGCACATATACCATCAATGATCTTTATGTCAGAAATATGATAGTGCTTTCGCAACATGATTTGTCTCCAAGCAAAAGAGATATGTCTTTATTAAGTAAAAGAAGAATTCTAATGCAAGGATCGGAATTTGTGTTTGAAGCTTTTCATACGATATTGAGGGAATATCTACATGATTGTGTTAACTACAACCAGCTCGTGTCGGTACTATATGAAAACACGGCCGCTGTAAAGGATAATCTAGCATTCGCCAATATTCTATCTGACAACGAAATTAAGATCATGAAAGAAAGCATTGAAGACTCTACTAAGTTGTCCAAGTGGTTCTTCGAAAACAGCTCCACCAAAGACACAGTTCCATACAAGCTTCTCAATAGCATAGACTTACAGAGCTATAATGTAGACTACAGAAACAAGCTCAGCACTGAAGATGTTCATCATAATAAAATAAAGATGGCAATAAATGAAATGAATGTGGAGTATATCAATAAAAAGGAGAGTTTGATCCTTCATATTAAGGAGATTAGCGACTGCTTCCGATTTTTAGATTTTCAATCAATTTCTGAATTAAAGCTGCAAAATGTGCTTGCCAATAACAAGTATGGCGAAATACTGGGGTCCTATATCGAAAAGCTGCCTACCTTGGTTGACAAGATTCCAGTTTTTGAAGAATTTATACATGCTGTAGATGATCTGCTAAAGAAAATTACCCAAATTAAGCTTGAAAGAATGGAAATCAACGATACATTGTTGCAGCAAGTGGAAATGTTGTGGAGTAAATTGAAAGTTAAAGAAGAAGAGGTTCAAGAGTTCAAAAGTAAAATACAAACGGACTTCGAGACATCAAATTCTTATCTACCCCAAACCCAACTAACTTTATTACAGAATGAGGTTGACAGATTGAAAATTTTAAGAAAAACATCTATTAGACAAATAATCAAAGAAGACTGGAAAATCATCAACGATTTGTGGGATACAATGAAGTACACTGAAGAGATGAAATCAAGTTTCAAGCAGTTTTATGAGTCCAAGCAAGCAGAAATCAAAAATAAGGAAGAAACTGTGAACGACTATGCTTCTTTGTTTGACGATAACGAATACTTGTTGAATAGATTGGATGAAGAAATCAAAAGCTTAGAGGCGCAATTCAAAAACTATGAACCTGTATTGAAAAATATAGAGCTATACGAAACATTGCTGAGAGAAAAAGTTGAATTAGACGAATCTTCAAAGAATCCAGGAAGATTGACTAGCAGAGATTCCCACAAGATATTGTTAAGAGAGGAAAAGCTAAGAAAAAGAATTCAACGTCATTTCCCAGTTGTCGTCAATACATTATCCACCCAATTGAAGGAGTTTGAGGAAAACTTTGGAAAGCCATTCATGAAAGAAACTGGTGAAACATATCTAAGCATTATTGAGAGAGAAAAAGAAACACTCTCCCAAAAGTTCCCCAGAAGCAGAGTTGCCATGTTCCAAAATAACCATGGGCAGCAAGTTTTGGAAAAAACCTTAAATAGAGCAAGTTCTGGAACTTCACGTATTAAAACCTCATTGAACTCATCTGTTCCACCGATTTCGCCAAAAGGTATTCGGACCAGGAACAAGAAGATTTTGACTACTGCTGTAAAGCCACTGCCAGCACACAGTACAGGGTTCACTAGAACCGCATTGCAGCCAAGAGTTAATGGGTCCAGGTTGGAAAAAATCAACTTAAAAAATCTTGAAGACAGCAGAAGACCTTTTTCGAGAATGTCAAGCCAAGCATCAGACAGCACCCATCAAGGATCGAGAATGACATCAAGTCACTCCTTGAAGTCAGATGCCAAGAGTGTGAACATCAGGAGTCTAGCGTCTTTGTCCCAGGTCAGCAGAGGAAACAGATCTGATAGGGCCAGTAGTAGAGTCACGTCATCTGGATCTTACAAAAGAACGGTGCCGGCACCTAGAGTGAATCCTGACGACTATGCACTAAAGAAGGTAAGGATGTCGAACAAGGACGAGGTTATCAACATAAGCGCCACCAATGTTCTTATGAATGAGTCTCTTTCTCCTATAAAGGCAACTTCTTTCATTGCGAAGACCATTGAACAAATGTCCAATGCATCATCGCCAATGACTGTTAAAAAGAAGGTGGAAGACTTTGACTATAAAAATATAAGTCTGAGTGATAATTCCATCAACGAGGACATCGACATTGTTTCAGACATGAAGTTTACTATGTGGCAGAAACAGCAGCTTGATGAAATGAATGAAGGGAAGGAGGAGAAAGATAGCCATGAGGTCAAAACAGGCATAGCCATAAATGACATGAGTAACTTATGATTTGTTTATATATCGGATACTTAACGAGGGACAATTTCGGCACCATCTGGAAGATTAGGTTCAACTGGGTTTTCCTTGACCTTGTCCCAATCAGTTGAAAGAACAGTTCCGCTAGATTCCTGCATGGATTTGATCATAGCCTTTTTTTGGTCATCAGTGGCGTCCTTGAAGATCTTTTGGAAAAAAGCATTTTCATCTTCTTCTTCGGCTTTCAAGTCTTCTTGCAGCTCAGGTGTTTTGTCAGCATCAAAGTTAGCCCAGTCTACTTTTGAGGTGTATGGCTGTTGCAATTTGTTTGTTGATGAGTCGAAGGCATTGGAAGTGTTGAATAAGTGCCCATCACTGGACGATTGGTTCTCCTTGTACTCCACATGTTTCCAGTTTATGCTGTTATCGGACTTTACCAAGGATACTTCAAACTTTTTGAATCCTACAGAAAGATTGGCTATTTTGGACACTGGATGGGCTAGCTTTAGAGAATAATCAATGGAGTAGCCCTCAATGTCAAACTTCAAAATAAGAGTTTGGGTTGATTCGTCATATTTGACGAGGTCTTTTTCCAAAGGAGCCTTTATGCTTTTGAGGACTTCAGGCAATGGCTTTGTTGTATAAAGATCTAGTGTTAGCTTATCAATGCTTTGATAAAAGTCTGTTTTTTGTATTGTCAATTCGGTGGACATTGTGTATGTTATTATTTTTGGTTGTTGACTTTTTTCTTATGTAAATTCTTTTTTTTGGAAGCAATCAAGAAATAATATGAAAGATCAGTAATAAACCCAATGCTTAAATACTCTTTTGTGGAACACCCTTTAAATTTATCCCACTTTCCATAGCTTTCTAGAAATTCTCAACGCTACCACGCCACTTTCATTATCGATTTAATTTTTTTTTTCTTTTTTCTCATCAAAAGCATGAATTACCGTTTCGGGAAAACCCTCTCATCTGTCTATAATTTCCATTAAAAAAAAAAAAATAGAAGCTAGTTTTCAATACAATATTACATTAGAAATTTGTATCTAAAGGAAACCAAATAAAACTTAAAAACTAATATAAACAGAATGGCTATTACAGTAACTGCTAATGTGAAGCGTGTTTCCTTCAAGCCGCTGGAACCTGTACCTGTTGCCGATGTTGTTGCTGCAAAGACCCCAGAGCAACTGGAAAATAATTTACCAAAAGTTGAACTTGATGGTGACTTTAAAGTCAATGACCTGATCATGGATGCTACCCCTTTGATTTCCCAACCATATTCCCACTACAAGAAGTTCAGTAAGAACTACTACACAACACCAACTGTTTACAACGAAATCAAGTCCTCGAATGCCAGAAAGGAATTGGAAGAGTATTGGAATCCTTTGGGTAACTTGCAAGTCAGACATCCAAAGAGCGAGTCGATCAAGTTTGTTAAGAACTTTGCCTTGTTGACTGGTGACTTCAATGTCTTGTCTGAAAATGATATGCACATCCTGGCCTTGGCCTATGAAATACATGTCGAAAGATTAGGAACTAGTGGTTTAAGAGAACATCCAGGACAAAAGTTAGCTGAACAATTGATAATTGAGAAGACCGAAGACTTGAAGAAGAAGAAGAAAAACAACAGAAGAGGTGGTAAGAAGCAAAAAGAAAAGAAGGCTTTGAGAGAAAAGGAATTGCTTGACGAAGCTTTGAAAAGCAGTGTTATAGAAGAAGAAAAAATCGAAGTTGTTGAGGAAGTTGTTGAAGTCCAAGAGGAACCAGAAGTTTCTGAAGAAAGTACTGAAGAAAGCAGTGCCGAATCCAACGAGGGTGCTTACGACGAAGATGAAGATGAAGACGAGTGGATCACCCCAGAAAACTTAGCCAGACAAATCCTGAAGGATCAAGGTAAGAATGTTGATTGTGAAGATACCGAAAAGAGTGATGATGCCAACAACTTAGTAGCTTTAGCCACCGGTGATTTCGCTGTACAAAACGTAGCCTTGCAGATCAACTTATCCTTGATGAACTTCACCAATGGTTTAAGAATCACCAAGGTAAGAAATTATAGACTAAGATGTCATGCTTGTTTCCACATGATTGCTGAGCCAAAGGACTACTTAACCAATTCCAAGGTGATGAAGAAGTTGCATTTCTGTCCGTCCTGTGGTGGAGCTGGAACTTTGCTAAGATGTGCTGTTTCTGTTGACTGTAAAACAGGTGAGATTACTCCGCACTTGAAGAAGAACTTCCAATGGTTCAAGAGAGGTTTGAAGTACTCCATAGCATCTCCGCAAAGTAAGAACTCTAAGAAGAGATACGGTAATAAGGGTTATGACCAAGTCAAGGCCTACCATGCCACTCCTATTCTGCAAGAAGATCAACCTGAATATGCCAAGATGATGAAGCAGCACAACTGGGTGAATAGACATAATGAGAAGGTATTGAACCAGTACTACGAGGTGTCTGGAAGTGGAAGTGCTGTTGACAACACAGCCTCCGTGAACAATGTTATAAACCCGTTCGAGATAGATGGCTTGAAGAGTCACAAGCTAACAGTCACTGATGGTAACCGATACATCAACACTAATGGTGCCAATGGTAACAACAAGAACAACAATGGTCTGAAAAGAAAGACCAGGGGCAGAAGAAGAAAATGAGTAGCACTACGGAATTGATAAATATGCTATATGTATTTTTTTGTAGATAAGATAACGCGCCTAACCTACTACCAGTGTGTTTCCTATTTGGGTAACTTTTGTTAAGGGTTTTTCTTTTCTCTTTTCTTTTTTTTTTGTTGTTTGTTTGTTGGTTGGCTTTTTATTTTTTACGTGGGAAAGCACCCACCAGTTGTCAAGATTTTTTTGGTGGTGGTTTTCTGCTGCTCTTGTCCATGTGTGAACACCATTTTTTACTAAGTCCTTTGTATATATTTTTTTTTTTAACCTTTAAGCATCTCGCAACGTTTCTTAAATCTGACCTCATGGGTGTGTGCGTAATTATGGGTGGGTTTTTTTTTAACCTTCTCAATCAACTATACACCACTAAGGACAACCAAGTAATATCATAATATAATAATCTGTACACAAGCTATGTCTGAACAACTGAGAGATGATGTTGGCATCAGCGGAAATGCTAGCGAGGGTCAACCAATAGTTAAAACATTAAGCAATGAAAGCATCAAAAACAAATCAAACATCCCATTCAACAGCTTGAGTCCTGCTAACTCATCCAAATACCCATACAGCACTCCATCATCACAAACCCCAAAGGGTATCATGAACATTTCGGGCACTTCAGGCGCCATTGTCAACAACACCCCCTCAGGGATGAGAAAGGTCCCAACAGTAACATTTAGTGATCCAAAGAAGATTGTGGTGACTCCTTTACAACAACACATACAGCAACATAAGGAACAGCAAAGAGAGTTGAAGGAGCAGAAAGAGCTGCAGAAAATCCAAAGAAACGGCAGTGTGATTGCTGATGAGCTAATCGGGGATGTATCTAAAGTCAATACCCCTATTGTTGATGAAACACATAAAGTAAGTCCTGTGAGATTTTCGTTGGCTTCTCCAAACAACTCGTCTACCAATATTAACGACAGCTCTGCATCCAGCTATAACGAAAACGATGTGAAGATATTGAAGGATACTTATAAAACAGACCTGCAACCACAGAGTCTTTTGAGAAAAGATACCATAAGCACCAATGAAACAAGCACTGTGAAGTTTCAAACCCCGCAAAAAGTAGGATTGTCCAAGGACTCCAGCATCATTGCGCCATCCCCAAAGATCTATGACTCTGCGAATGACAAGATGCTATCCAATAACGACTCAGCCAATAGTATAAACGAAAATGTAATGGCCAAGGATGATGAGCCAGAAAGAGTATCGCCTATTTTTAAACAGAAGTCACCTATCAGCAGCATACCGGCTAACCCATCCAACCTTGGAACCTCGCATGTATTGACCAGCAAGGACATGGCGAGCGATGAACAAAAAGGTTTGAGTGATACTGAGTCTAAAAAACCAACTGACCTGCAGAACACCAGCAAAGACAACGTCAAGAACATGCACCCATCGTTGCCCCTAGATGATGGCAGACTGCATGTTTTGCTTGGAGCATGTGGGTCTTTGAGTGTTTTGAAGTTGAAATTGCTAATAAAGAAGCTGGAGGATGTTTACGGAGGACAAAACAAAGTTGCCATCCAAGTGATAGTGACTGATACTGCTGAAAGATTGCTTTTCAAGCAGCACCAAGAAAAACAGCTGATGAAGGAGCAAAAGGAGCTCAAGCAACAAAAGATGAACAAGGAGACTGTGCCTGAAGAAAATCTACCGCATGTCAACACCAGCGATGTATCTGCGGACAAGGAGGTGATTTCGCCCAAAATCCAGACTCTGCAGCAACAAAATCACCATCTCCTTGATCTCCAAGCCCATGTCAAGGTATGGAAGGATTCTGATGAGTGGGATGTGTGGCAGTCGAGAACAGATCCAGTGCTTCACATTGAACTGAGAAGATGGGCTGATATTCTGGTGGTTGCGCCAATGACAGCGAATACCCTTTCTAAAATTGCCCTGGGGCTGTGCGACAACTTGCTGACGAATGTGATAAGAGCATGGAACCCATCATCGCCGATTCTGCTGGCCCCATCAATGGTGTCGCAGTCATACAACTCAGTGATCACAAAGAGACACTTGAAGTTCATAAAAGAGGAGATGCCGTGGATAACTGTGTTCAAACCAGCTGAGAAGATAATGGGTGTCCACGGAGACATTGGTCTTGGAGGTATGATGGACCCGCATGAGATTGTGAATAAGATTGTTAAGGAACTGGGTATTTCAGACGACGAGGATGACGACGATGAGGATGAAGATGAAGAAAGCGACGATGATGAACAGACCGGGACTGCCCAAGACGAGGAACCTGGCAATGTGGCTAATGTTGATAAGTCTCAAGCTGTGGACGAAAAGAAAGTCAGCAGTGAGAGCAACAGAGTTGTTCTGAAGAAAACAGAAGAAGATGACGACGACGACGATTCTGACGATTTTGATGATGATGACGATGAGACTGCTGAGCAAGAAGAGGAATTGAAGGAGATCATGGCAGAGCAGAAGAGAAAGGATATAAACTCATTTTCTGATTAGAGCTGGTCGTTGTTTATTAGCATATTAATTGATATGGCATACCATTGGTTGTTTTTTTTTTATATAAATCTTTTTTTATTATTTCAATTTGGATTGAAAACATGTAGTTTTGATACTGTCATCTGTTGCTGCAAGCGGCCCGATAAGGGCTGTGATTATGATGGATGATACTGGGACGTGGGTCACGTTTTATGCTGTCATTCCCTCCCCAAAATACTCCTCTGTGGACAGCACTTAAGAAAAAAAGAAATTTTTTTTTTGGTTAACTCAATGCCGGGAATCTCCTGTACAATTTTTCACAGTTGGGGGAAAGAAAAATATACTATACGATAGTCAATTAGATAATTGGACAATGCTAGTGTATAACAACAGACAACCCAATCTAAACATTATTTATTGAATAAAAAGCTTACTTTTCTATAGAAGTGTCTTTTAGTCTGAAACCTTCAAAAAAAATACACACAATAACCCCCCAATGGCCAACGTTTTAATATTACTACACCCTGTAGTCACCACCAATGCTGAACTTGTAGAGAGCACCATGAGCTTTTACAAGTCAAAGTCATATGAAGTGCACCAATTTTTGCTGCCTAATTTCTTGGAGGCATACGATTCCATCGACACCACATTTGACTACATACACTACCTAGGACCATCTGCTGAGGAGAGCAACAAGGCTGAGCTTGCTTTGCTGCTAAAGTTGTCCAACTCCTTGCTGCACATCAACGGTTTGTTGGTTGGCATGCCTTTAGACAGAATAACCAAGCTTCAAAAGAAGATGTTTGGGTTTGAGGACTTTGAGGCCAATCTGAAGAAGGTGGAGAACAAGATCATCAAGCCAGCCAAGACCCAGGCCACCAGTATTGCTGATGTTCTGAATGCTGAGGAAGAAAAGGCCACTGGTGATGAGGAACAAGATTTCACCAAGTTGTACATGGTCGGATGCACTGAAACAGGAGACGGCACCAAGTTGACAAGACGTAGAAAGGCTTGTGACACTTGCACATGTGGTTTGAAGGAGCTTGAGGAGCAAGACCTGGAGGAGAGAAAGAAGGCCAACAGAGAGAAAATCAAAAACATACTGCTGCTGAACAAGGACGACCTGACTGAAGTGGACTTCACCATCAAGGGGAAGAAGGTTGGTGGTTGTGGGTCATGTGCCCTTGGAGATGCCTTCAGATGCGATGGGTGTCCGTACCTGGGACTGCCTGCCTTCAAGCCTGGCCAAGCAATTGACTTAAGCAGCATCAAGGATGACTTTGAATAAGGGAAACACTACTAGCAGAAGGGTGTCTTAAGTCCGGTATATATGAGTCAAACCAATATTATTAGTTTTTCCCCCCAGTTGTTGTTTTTTTTTTTTTTTTCAAGACAAAAATTCGCAAAACGTCACCTTCATTTATTTTTTTAGTTGGGCAGTTGTAGCAAAGGGTGACAAGGCGATTAGGTAACCCGACAAAAAAACACACACACACCCATAACGAGAGTGGCAAATGTGCAGCCAGTGGAAATATTCCCATTAGAAAAAAAAAGAGAGAGAGTATTTATATCTATATGTAAAAGTAAAAATTAAAAGGAAGAATTACTCACTGAATTTCATTAGTTTTATAGATTGGTCTTTTTTTCCATTAGAAACAGCAAGTTAAGGACAATATATAAAGATCCAAGCAAGAGTAGATAGAGTATTTTCATAATTTATTAACTTATATTATTTTATTCTATTACATACAAAAAAAAAATAATTCAAACAACCATCATTCAAAAGAGAGACATAATCCACCCACAAGACAACATGAACACTTCCACTCAAGAAAACGACTCCACTTTGAAAGACAGAACTGCCTCAGTCTCATTGGCCGACACCAGCAAGGTTGATGTCATCAAGTCCATAAAGCAGCAGCAAAAGAACAAGAAGAAAAACACCTGCTGCAAGAGCAAGTGCAAAAAGACAGCCAACAAGTTCACCGGAAGCTGCCAGTTCTGCCAGAACACATACTGCACAGAACACAGATTGTTTGAAATGCACAACTGCGAACAGTTGGGCAATGCCAAGAAGGATTTACATAAAAAGAACGCTGAGAAGTTGGCCAAGGAGCAGACAACGGACAACAGAGTTGTCAATGCCTTCTAGCTCACTAACCCAATAGGAACCTAATTTTTTTTTTTTTTCAAATAAAAAAAAAAAAATTAAATAATAATAAATATCCCCTACTTCATTCGGACAATTAAGTAAAACACTCACACACGAACAATATAATTGAATATAAGAGGAAATGGCATAACGTGTTCATGTCTGGTTTCTTTTCATAGATGCTAGATCCCCCAAACAAGCACTTACTGTGCTGCATATATATTTCCTTCTTCTTTTTTTTTAATACCAGCGAAAACCAAGCTCTTCTTTAAACTCACTTGTTTCTCAGTATGGCTGTTTTTTTGCTTCATATCTGCGCAGTTTCAGCAGAAAAAATTACATGGAAACACTCCCCCAAAAAAAAATATATATACGTAAAGATCCGCTTTATCGGAAAAAATAATAATAATAATAAAAAGCTAAATAAAGAATTCATATATGGTTCAGCCGCACACGGACTTTTTTAATTAATACTGAAATTATTATTTTTTTTTTTTTTTTGAAAATAAAAACACTCACATGTTTGTTCACAATCCTTCTTTGACTGTGTACAGTTCAGTGGTTCTTGGAACAAGCGCAGACACAGCTGGGCCCATGACAATCAGGCCAGGCGGTCTTGAGCCAATTATGCCCACCACCTCAACCAGGTCCTTCAACAGCGTTCTGGTTATTCTCTGGTCCTTGCAAGCTGCTCTTTCTATAATACAGACATCAGTCAATGGGTCCCACTCCTTTTCCACAACCAACTTGTCGACAAGCATCTCCACTCTGTGCAGACCCATCAGGAACACAGATGTTCTTTCTTTTTTGTATGGCGGGTACTCAGGAAGCTCGCCTTTTGTTCCTGTTCCTGTCATGATGCTAATTTCATTACTTATGTTTCTCATTGTGAGTGGAATGTCCGCAAGCAGCGGCGCAACAAGCGCGGAGGTCAGGCCTGGAATGACCTCAACCTTCGCATTCAGATTGTTTTGGGAAATGTACTCGTTCAGTTGGATGAATTCCTCACCTCCTCTCCCGAACACATACGGATCACCCTGCTTCAATCTCACAACATTCAATCCCTTCGACAAAGCTTCTTGACACTTCTTCTGCAGCTGTTCCTGTGCAGAGTCTGCGTTCCCAGGGAACTTCTTCGCAATGTAGACAGTCTTCGAGTCAGGAATTATCGACAGCACTTCCTCTGGAATCAGCTTGTCGGCCAGGATCAGGTCAGCTCCATGGATGGCCTTGATGGCCTGCAGAGTCAGCATCTCAACAGAACCCGGTCCAGAGCCCACAAGCTTCAGAGTATTGACGCCAGTGTCCTTGTCGTTTTCAATCAGGTCCTCGGTTATCTTTTGCAATAGCTCATTCAAGGAGACTTCCTGGTGGTAAGAGGTGCTTTGAACACTAGCCCCTTCCTCAGCAACTTCGGACATGTCATTGGACCCGTTCTGGAAAAGATCCTTCAAAGTCACCGTCCGAAGTGCCTTCAATGGATAGTACTGGATCATCTGCGCCAGCCATCTGCTGGCTCTTTCGAATCTGTGGGAGTTGCTCTTGATGTAGTCCTCCTTCACGAACTCGTTGAACTTGGAACTATCCCAGCCCTCCTCATCTTGGTCAATCAAACCAATCTGGTACCACAAGTCGTCGTTGATCACATGGTTTTTCTTGTCTTTTTGAAGCTCTTTCAAAGAATTTCTTAGGTATACCACATTCTCCAGGAACTGGTCGATGTTGTTCATTTTCCAGAACTTCAATTCTATTTCCTTCAGCAGACGTGTTCCGATGATGCATCCGTTTTTGTTTGTTGAAATCCCCAATTCAATGCCGGTCTTGGTGTTTTTCACTGTTGGAATCAAATGGAACTTCGAGTTATCCGAGTCGTGCAATGATGAGATTGGGATTCTGTTTTTATGACAAGTGTTAAAAAGTTGGTTTTTGAAGGCATCGATCTCTTCCAAAGCCCCGCCTGTGATGTGGGAAGGCAAGTTCACCCACACTCTATCAATCACAAACCCAACATCTTCCCTACCCTTGTCAAGAAGATAGTTCTGGACAAGATCTTTGCTTGTGTAGTTGTCAATCAAGACTACTTCTATGTTTAATAATTCTTGGTAATCGGGTAGGACTCTGGCAATGTGTTCGTTTTGTTCAGTGATCAAATAAAATTTCTTAACACCTTGTTTGCTTAGTATGTTCAGCTTGTTTGACAGGTAGCTGGTTGAGTATGAGCCAACCATCAGGTGATACTCATCAGTAAAATTCAGAACAGATAGTACTCCCATGTTGTGTGAATTGATGTTTGGGTTCACTGATGACATATTCTTTATTATTATATTTTGTTTTTATTTATTCTTTAAAGGTTTTGGTTGTTGGTGATTTATATAGTCAATAGAGAAGTGTGGTGGTAGATGACTAAGTGGCAAAACTTTTTTTTATTTTGAAAATAGACTGAATGATTGATAATTTCCACTTAGGTTATAGTAATTGTGTAAGCAGTAGTGTATAAAAGCAGTAAAAAATACAAAACTGTGGTGATAAAAAAAAAGTATTTATTCATGATAATTCATTGGAGAAAGGGCATAAGGTTTTTTATCAGAATAATGGTAGCGGTTGTATCAGCACGTGTATATTATATTTAGTTTAACACGTGACTGTTGTTTAGGAAATAATATATTTTTTTTTCCTCTCTTTCCACTCACATCACATTTCATTGCCTTTTCCCCAACGCCTAGACTCAAACCATTTCCCCTTCATAAATTCTTTCCACGCCTTGACTTTTTTTTTTCATTTCATTTCTTTTAACAAACGATGAGTTCTTTTAAAGCCATTCCAAACATTATCATCTTCACCAACCAACATTCATAACCAACAAACCAGAATGGCTGAAAAAAGAACTCTTGAAGAAGAACCTTTAACAATCGACACCAACCCTATAGATGAAGTCGTCCAACTGTACATCTCACATGTTCTGAAGAACATCAACGACAGCGACCCCAAGTTTTTGAACGGTGTCATCAACTACTGCAATGACTTTATGATTGCCAGAGAAAACAGCACAGCCAAAAAACAAAAGACTGCAGACGCCTCCTCCTCAGAATACAAGTTCTTTGGGGCCTTGGTCTCTGTATATGCTTTAAGTCTGTCCAAGTTGTCACAATACATCAACAAAAGCGAAGATGAGGATGAGGGTGATCTTGACTACGAGAATATGTTCAAGAACATAGCTGATGTCTACGAAAACAGTAACGAATTTATCCAGCTAGGATTGAAGGCCACTACAGATAAGTCATCCATCAACTATAAATTACTAAACTTCATCAACGCCTCTGTCAACTTACAAAAAATTGCCAATTACTTCTTGGGTAAGGAAATGGTCAGCTACTACGAGTTTGATGAACACATCAAAGACGAAATCAGCAAGAAGGAAATCTTGAAGATTTTCAAGACCAACTGGACCAAAGTTGAGGACTCTCTTGACGATTTGATTGCCGAATCTAAAAAAATCAAAGACACTGAGTTCTGCATTGCTGAGTTCATTTCCGTTGTTGTGCCAGATACTCTGCAAACCATGCATGTTATTATAGACTCCAGCGAAACTTTAGGTAGTGATGCCAAGGAAAAGCTGTTGGACGAGGGTGTTGATGAGGACCATGACTTCACTGTCGTTAAGGAATTGCCTGAAAAACATCCATTATCCAAATTCCATGCTGAAATCATTGAGCACGAATCAAAGTACGTAGTTGCTCTAAGAAACATGTTCATCAAGTGCAACTCTCTTTTGGAAGATTTTAGCTTGGAGATTCCTGAAGAAGGAAACTTAGAAAACAACGATGAAGATGAAGAAGGCATTGAAAACCTAACCAAAGAAAACATAATCCCATTAAGACTGGAGAACTTGAGATCCATTGGTGATTACTTCCTTAAGGAACTAGATAACCCACACACCGATGAAAAGAACATGGAAAGTGCTTTAAAACAAAACGGTGTGTTCATGTCAAAACTATACCAATTGTCTGAATCCCCTGATGATTGGGTTATTTACAGTGAGTCTCTGATTCAGTTGAGTGCTCTTAACGAAGGCAACAAGAAAGTCCAAGACAAACTACTAAAGAAGGCTCTGAAGTTGCTGCAAAAGGCTAATAGAGTGTCCAATGGTAAGTATGATGACTTCATTGAAAGTTTGGAAGAGGACTTGGCTGAGTAGAGTTTACCCGAAGTTTTATGTACATCTCCCTAAACAGCATTGCTGTTGTTGTTTGTTTTTTTTTTTT